>PPOO01000948.1:265169-275432 GCA_003708545.1 Maudiozyma turicensis
AACACTATTATTTGAACCATCAAACGTTGTAACATCAAGTTCAAGTGGTAATCATGCTGAAGCTGAAAGTAATAACGCCAAGAATCCAACAAGAGGTGAATCCATTCTTTCCTTTTCAACCAATACATCAAATTTCATGCAAAATAGTGATAACTCTGAAACAGATAAATTTACCATTGATGTACCATGGTATTGGAGACTACTTCATTATTTCCCAATGTTACATGGGATCGATCTAGATGAATTAAATAGATCATTGTACCTGAATTATGAAAATGATACAGAACTCATGGGACCAGGTTACGAATTAGCATTAACTAAATTAGCAAGAAAATCATTTTCAAGCAATGCCGAAAATGAATCCATCATAGACGATAACAACAACAATAATCAATTTAATAATATTCCTACAAATAATACACCCACAGAACCTTTCAATAATGATTCAAATAATAGTGTTCATCGTACATTAGGTCACAATAATTTAAATAATGACTCAATCCATAGTCAATATATTGATGACTCCCCAAATTACACAAGATTCAATTCAACAAAATCTCATCGTAGAGACGACAGATATGATCAAGATGTACTTGATCAAGAAGATGATGGTATGGATATGTTGACATTCTTGAAAGGACCAGGCATTTTATAAAAAAAATCAAGTCAATCATTTGACTTATTACACACGTTTGCATTAATTTTATTTTAAAAAGACAAAAGCTTTAAAAAAATAAATATTCATATATACACACACATATATAGATACCACAATTATTAATTATTCATATAGAAAATTGTATTACTACTATAAAGAAGAAATAAAAAAACTCTCATTGCATAGTTCAATGGGTGGTAAGCATAATTTGGGTTTCGAAAAAAAAGTAAATTAGGCCATCAATAAAAGTAGCCACCTCTAGACAAATCTTCAACAAACTCAGAACATAATGTGCATAAGGAATGCATAGACTATTATTGAACATACTTCCTCGGACAAATACGTTATCTCGATACTTTATTGTCAATATGCAACCAACTAAGAGAAGCTTGAATGATTCTGGAAGTTTTGATGAGTTACTCGATGCAGAAGTTAAACAAGCAAAGAAGATACAAGCAGAGAAATTGAAAAGAAGGAAACTAGAGGATTCCGATAACACAATTAAAAAGAAAGGTGCGTTGAAACTACGAGACGAGAAAGGCTTTAAGGTTCGTACCATCGAATCTAATAAGAATGGCAGGAAAAGAAAACAGGAAGATCCTGAGTATGAAGTTGTCATCGAAAATAATTTAAGAATTGTCAAGCCTTATTATTTTACTTACAAGACATTTTGTAAACAAAGATGGAGAGAGAAAAAATTGATCGATATATTCGTTACAGAATTTAGAGATCGTAAGGAATCATATTATAGAAAATGTATCGAGGAGGGGTCTGTATTTATCAATGATAAAATTGCTAATATCGACAGTATTGTTCACGATGGTAACTTAATAACACATAAGATCCATAGACATGAACCACCCGTGATGGCAACCCCTGTAAAGATAGTCCGTGAAGATGAGGATATCTTAGTGATTGATAAACCAAGTGGAATTCCAGTACACCCTACAGGTAGATACCGATTTAACAGTGTCACGAAAATGCTTGAAAGACAACTAGGTTATACTGTCCATCCTTGCAATCGTTTGGACAAGTTGACTAGTGGACTAATGTTTTTAGCAAAGACCCCAAAGGGTGCAGACGTGATAGGTGACCAGTTGAAGGCCAGAGAAGTAAGTAAAGAATATATCGCAAGGGTGGTTGGAGAATTTCCAACAGACAAAATTGTAGTTGAGAAACCATTAAGAACTTACGATCCTAGAGTTGCCTTGAATAAAGTGTGCGGGATAGAAGAAGATGGTGCGAAACATGCTAAAACCGTTTTCAATAGAATTAGCTTTGACGGACAAACTAGTATTGTAAGATGTAAACCATTAACCGGTAGACAACATCAAATTAGAGTTCATTTACAATATTTAGGACATCCAATTGCTAATGATCCAATTTATTCAAATGTTTCCATTTGGAGTTCAACTTTAGGAAAAGATGGAATTGCAGATTTCGAAGAAATCAGTAAAGGGTTACATGAAATTGGGAAAACCAAACCTGTTCAAAGTTGGTTCTATAGGGACATTCAAGGTGAGATATTATCCGATGAGAACTGTCCTGAATGTGATACTGAGTTGTGTTCAAAACCTGATCCTGCGGAGCTAACATTGTGGTTACATGCTCTAAAATACGAAACAAAGTCACACTCAGACGAAAATGTGGATGAATCTAACACCAATTGGAGCTATCGAACACAATACCCTGAATGGGCCCTTGAAGGACATCATAAGTATATTGATTTAATAAAGGATTTCCAGGGAAAAGACCAACTGAAAACTTTACTGGTGTATAATAACGAGATAATATCTGAGAGTGTCGTTGAACCACATTCAGATCTGATTTCGTGCACCATACAGAACTATATAAATGGGAGCGACTGCAACACTATCCCTAATGGTACCGTCTTATACTGTAATTTTATTGAGTCGATTAACAATCTTGATGAAGTAGCAGATAAACTTGCAAATATATCTGCGGTTGTTATACCTGCCAAGAAAATCGAACAAGATGAAATTAAAAAAGATAATGAGATTTTGAAACCTATTATAGAAAAGATTATCGAGGTACCTGAGTTAGTAGCATAATCTCTGAGCGTACCTGAGTAACCCATATGTATACATACATACATATATACATATACACACACAAATTTTATAAACCGTAATATTACTGACTATTAGTTCTTCGACAAAGCGCAAAGTGTGGATAACTTATTTACTTGTAGTGCCTGATGGACGGCCAATAACTCATTGAGATCTGCTTATTGACTACACGACCTCGGAAAATTTACCCTGAAGAGTGAGCAAAAGCGAAATTTTCCAGTAAATCTCCGCAGATGAGTGAGAGAACGAACAGTTGATGTGACTTTTTCAGCTGAAATTTATTTTCCGGCGAACTGTTGCTGCAAACCTGCGAGAAATTTCCACTTTGAGATGGTAGTTTCATCACCACTTTCAACAGAATATCAATTATAAGAAAACTCCCATAAATTGAAACATAATAGAACATATTTCGATATTTCAATATCTTCATATTACAATTCTAGTGGAAACAATCCTCCAAAAAGAGTTGTCGGAAGTTTAATCGAGTGTAATGTCCAGAAGAAGAGGTGGCGCCAAGCCAAAACAAGTAGCCAAGGCAGCTGCTGGTAAAGACCATCATACCCAATTCCTTGAAGCTTTGAAGCTATATGAGGGCAAGCAATATAAGAAGTCCATCAAATTACTTGATACCCTGATGAAGAAACATGTTACCCCAGATTGTCTAGCATTGAAAGGTTTAGATAGCTACTTTCTTGGTGAAAAAACTGAGGCTGCGGATTTTGTTAAGCAAGCAATTAGTAAGATCGAAGGTACTAAAGCTTCTGCAATTTGTTGTCATGTTCTAGGTATCTATATGAGATCTGTTAAGTCATATGCTGACTCAATCAAGTGGTTCCAAGCTTCCTTGGATAACGGTTCTACCAACAAGCAAATCTACAGGGATTTAGCTACTTTACAATCCCAAATTGGAGATTTTAAGGCAGCTTTAGCCTCTATAAAGAAGTACTGGGAATCCTTTGTTGGGTATCGTGCCAATTGGACTGCTCTAGCGATTGCACAAGATATCAATGGTGAGAGACAACAAGCCATCAACACTTTATCCCAATTTGAAAAGTTGGCTGAAGGTAAAATCAGTGAAGCGGAAATGTATGAACACAACGAATGTTTGATCTACAAGAATGATATCATGTACAGAAATGCAGGTGATAACGGTGAAAAACTGGAAAAGGTTCTACATCATTTAGATACAATTGAACCAAAGGTTTTTGACAAATTTGGTTTACTAGAAAGAAAGGCTTCCATCTTTATGAAACTTGGTAAAGTCAAAGAAGCTTCTCTTGTGTACAGAACATTGATTAAGAGAAACCCAGATAATTTCAAATACTACAAGTTATTAGAAGTCTCATTAGGTGTCACGACTAATAACAAGTTAAGAAAAGTATTATAAGAAAAATTGGCTACTTTCTACCCAAGATGTGAAGCTCCAAAGTTTATCCCACTGACTTTTATTCATGATGAAACTGAATTGAGCAAAAAATTAAGCGAGTACATCCTACCTCAATTGAAACGTGGTGTCCCAGCTACTTTCTCTAATGTTAAACCATTATACTTAAAGAGAAGAAATATCATTCCAAAATTAGTAGAAAAGATCGTAATTGACTACTTATCTGAACAGGATTCCAAGAAACAACCAATTCCATACATTTGGTCATGCTATTACCTTTCTCAACATTATTTGAATCTAAGAGACTATCAAAAGGCTCACGAATATGTTGAAAAAGCCATTGGACATACCCCAACAATGGTTGAATTCTATTTGTTAAAGGCCCGTATCCTGAAACATACTGGCGAATTGGATAAAGCTGCTGCTATCCTGGAAGAAGGTAGAAATTTGGACCTACAAGATAGATTCATCAATTGTAAGAGTGTCAAGTATTATTTGAGAGCTAATCAAGTTGACAAAGCAGTTGAAGTTGCATCCTTGTTTACTAAGAATGACGATTCTGTCAACGGTGTGAAGGATCTTCATTTGGTTGAAGCTTCATGGTTCATCTCTGAACAAGCCGAAGCTTATCACAGAATGCATATTTCTGCTCAAAAGAAACTTGAAGAATTGAGAGCCGAAACTACTGATTCAGAAGATGAGAACAAGAGTAGTGAAATTAAAGAATTGGAATGGTCCGTGGAAAAATATGAAGGGTTATCATTAAAGAGATTCCATGCAATCAGTAAATTCTACAAACAATTTGAGGATGATCAATTAGATTTCCATTCTTATTGTATGAGAAAGGGTACTCCACGTGCCTACATGGAAATGTTAGCATGGGGTAATAAATTATATACTCAACCAATGTATGTTCGTGCAATGAATGGTGCAGCTAAGATTTATTTCAAGATGTACGACAACTCATTGAAGAGGAAACAAGATTCTGACGGTTCCTCCAAGTTTGCTGAGGGTGATAAGAAGAAAGCTAAGAAGGAAGCGTCAAGTTTAACTAAGCGTAAGAATGAAGATAGAAAGAAAGCTATTGCATACCCAGAATCCGAGGATAAGGATGTGTTTGGCGATGAATTATTAAATACCAAGGAACCATTAAAGATATTTGACTCCAATTTTTATGCTGATTACAACAAACAAGTTCAAGATTATGAGAGAAATAATATCTTAGATTTTGAATTCCAATACAGAAATGGTAAATTAGCATTATGTCTTGGTGCTCTTTCCAAATATGAAAAGAAGAATGGACAAAAATCTGGTGTATTTGGTGCCATGGCTATTATATTAATATTGGCAACTAGAGAGAGTAGTACCTGTGATTTAATCGCAAAGAAGGTTGCTACTAAAGGTTTAGAAGCTGATTATTCTTTCTTACCATTAAACGAGGTTGAAAACGATTCCTTTGATTGGTTGAACTACTTCAAGGAAAATTTCCATTCTAAGGACTTAAATGCCCTATTACTTTTGAAACAAACTAGTTTATTTGATGAGGATAAAGTCAAGGAACTAATTCTTGATACAATTTCTCAAGATGAACCACTATTGCAGAATTATGTTTTACAATACGTTTTATAAATAGGTAAATAGATATGCGTATATTAGTCAGAAAATGTGTATCAATTAGTATGTAAATCTCTTTCTTAAGTAACTTTTTAAGAATTATGAAATCGATATACCGGTTATTCAAATCCTATTTATTATTGATCCTTCATCTCTATGATTTAGGAGTCATACGTAATCTATCATAACGGGAATTCGTAATCACGCTGCGAAGCCAGCAAAACGAACAAAAAAAACCAACAGAAAAAATATATATACATATATATATATATATATAGAAAACTGTGAACAGGCCTGACTGAAAAATTTTATCTGAATAAACATCAAACATAGGGAAAGAAACGTATCATCTAGTCAAGGGAACGGCAATAAAACTTTTGACAGGACTGCAGACATTTTATACACTTACTACAAATTAAGATTGTACGTCACAAAGTTAAAGAAATATTAAATATGAGCGAGAAACTATCAACATCTGTTAGTTCAGCATCTGGTAATCCATCCTTCCATAATGATCGTAGACGTAGAGATAATATAAACGAGAGAATACAAGAGCTTTTAGATATGATTCCAGAAGAATACTTTGACTGTTATTATGGGAAGAACTCAGAGACAGGTACACCTGTTGCCACACCAGGGTTTGGTGGCTCCGTTGCCAGCACACCTGCAACACCTGGTACGGGAAATAAAAGTAAAGGTTCAGGTACACGGGATGGCAAACCAATTAAGGGTCAAATTCTGACACAAACTGTCGAGTTTATTACAAGGTTACAAAATGGGGTGGATAGCAAGAATAGAGAAGAAGTTGATTTAATGACAAAAGTCATAAATCTAAGTAAGAAAACCGGTACTATTATGAATGATATAGATTTAGAACATACTAGCGCAGAAGTTGAATTGGGTAAGATTGGGGTCGGTCCTCTAGCTGGTGTAAATCCACCGGAACCAGGAACAAAGGGACAGAAATCCCAATATGAATATGGTGGATATTCAGAGTATGGCAACACAGCATAAACAAGCATCGTTTTTCCATCAATTAAATGCAACCTGCTGTATGTCTGAGATACACTATTAATATAATTAACTGGACTGTAGACAACTCAAGTTAACCAAGGCATACAAAATATCTCGTAAATCAGGCAATCATTATGACATATGAGATCTGAAAACGAAGATGAGGGTTACTAAATCTCAAACTTCGTGTATATAAATTTTGCTCCTATAATCTAGGACAAACACTCCAAGTTTGAAAAGTGGCTGCAGACTGGGTGGGACAGACGAACACCCGGACAGAAACACGATTTCCCCAGATGCCCGTCAAATCATCGGACCGTTTCTTCTGGAATTTTTTGAAGCAAACAAACAAACCAGAAAAATAAAAAAGGAAGATGAGTTCGCGTCTTGTGGGAATTTTCAAAAATGAATTGTTTTCTGAGATGGAAAGTGCTGCAATAATTGGTGTTCCGAGGCGAGAAATTTGTAATGAAAAATTGAACATTTTTTTTGTAAAAATTTTATGTTTTTTCGATTTATTTACTTAGGGTAGTAGTTTAACTATTTGCACATTGATCTGTATGATTATCATAATTTGACACTTTTGCATTTTTGATTTCATAAGTTAGTGACTACCTTTATACTTACATTTGTTCTCCCTTTTCATCAGCCTTATTTATATATATAAAAACGTGACGGATCAATACATCTGTATTATAATAATATCACTACAAAGGTATTGCAAAATTAATTTTTTTATTCAAGTTTTACAAGACCTATCTATATTCATCGAAAAAACACGCTATTATGTCAGCTGGGATCGCTAATGATAAGAAACGTACTAATGAAAACATGGAATCTAGTAACATCTCAACTAACGTTCAATTAAATGCCAACCCTAATGATGATTATGAAGTTAATCAAAAGCATACAATGAATAATGAAGCTATACAACGCAAAAAAATGAAAAATATTGCTAGTAGCGTCGTTGGACCTCGTTCGGCCTACGCGTTTTTCTTAAATGAACAACTTGGTTCAATTAAATTAGAATATCCAAATTTATCAAGTAATGAAATTCGTAAATTAGTACCAAAGATTTGGAATCAATTAAATCCAGAACAAAGGGCTAAATTTCAAGAGAAAGCTGATTTAGATAAAGTTAGATATAACCAAGAAGTTGAATTAAAGATAATTATGGAACAAAATGCTGCTGCCAATATTGCCAATGCTACTGCTCATGCAAATCAAGATTCTAATATAAACAATAATCAACTCACAAACAGTGGTAATGATAGTATTGTTCCAAAACACAATACAGATGAACCGTTGGCCCCAACTGAACCGATTAGAATTGCCAAAAATTTAGTAACTAAGAAATATATTTTCCCAAAATTTACTAAAGATGATACAATGAATGCTAGAATGTATTTAAAATTTTATGGCTCAAGGAAATTTTTGGATAGATATTTACCAGATGAATTGAACTCCTTGTATTTATATTTTTTAATCAGATTATTAGGTTTTGAATTAAAGGATAGTGAATTGACTAAATCTATATATCGAGCTGTACAAGATGAAAATATTGAGGTTGAAAATGATTTGATCTATGTTAATATAGATGATCCTTTAGGAAAGAAAGAAACTATCAGATTAATTAAAGATTTACAAAGAGCAATAAACAAAGTATTGGCATCAAGATTAAGAATTGTATCATTCTGTGACGTTAATCATTTTGTTAAAAAATTACAAGAAGCTAAAAATATTATATTACTAACGGGAGCAGGTGTGTCAACGTCATTAGGTATTCCTGATTTCAGATCATCGGAAGGTTTCTATTCAAAGGTGAAATATTTAGGATTAAATGATCCGCAAGATGTTTTCAATTTTGATTTATTTAAGAGGGAGCCATCAATCTTCTATAGCATTGCAAACATGATTTTACCACCGGAAGATGTTTATTCTCCATTGCATTCTTTCATTAAGATGCTTTCAGATAAAGGTAAATTGTTAAGAAACTATACACAAAATATTGATAATTTAGAATCATATGCTCATATTCCACCAGAAAAACTTGTTCATTGTCATGGTTCATTTGCATCAGCAACTTGTGTTACATGTAAGTGGCATGTACCAGGTTATAAAATTTTCAAAAATATTAGAAACGTTGAATTACCTGTTTGTCCGAATTGCTTCAAAGAAAGAGCAAAGTTGATGCGTCTATATAATCCATATGTCGATGGAACTAGTGAATTCGATGCCAACAGTAAACAGTTGAATTCAAATGAAATCGAACGAATTGCCAATATCAAATCATACGGTGTATTGAAACCGGATATCACTTTCTTTGGGGAACCACTACCTGAAAGATTCTTTGATTGTTTGACCGAGGATATGAATAAGTGTGATTTGTTAATTTGTATAGGTACCAGTTTAAAAGTCGCTCCTGTATCGGATATTGTAAATATGATCCCAGCTAAAGTCCCACAAGTATTAATTAATAGAGATCCTGTCAGACACGCCGATTTCGATTTATCCCTACTAGGTTTCTGTGATGACATTGCAGGGATGGTTACTAAACAATGTGGATGGAAATTTAACCATAACGACTGGAATAAATTATCTAGTGGTAAATATGATGTTACTGAACAAGAAAGAGGTGTATATACTGTAAAACGTGAGGATCCTTAGCCACATTTCTCAATGTTTTACATCAGCATAAATAATAAACAGAAAAAATCATAGAATTGTATAAAATTATTTAAAAATCAAATGAAAAGTCAACATCTAGCATACTATTTTTTAAAGAGATTAGCTTTATTAAAAATTGGAAAATTTCAGCTCATCGCGTGGAGATAAACAAAATTTTTAAACTAAAACGGAGCTGATATAAGAACAATATATAACCACGACGCACAAAGAGCTCCTATGAATGTCCATATACACCAACAAGTATAGTGACACAGAGCTGTAAAGTAATGGATTATCAAAATAGAGTGGGATCCAAAAAAGGGGGAGGTGGCATTGCCTCCGATTCCCAAGCAAACTTAGCCAGAAGAAAACAAGTTGATGACTTACTAAGACAAGGTGTTGAAGTACCATATACATTTGAAGAAGATACTCAGAGTGAAATTGACCCAGAAGTTAATGAACAGTTAACTAATAAGGGTTCAAACAAGAACCCCTATATTTATAAGAATCATTCTGGTAAACTTGTTTGTAAATTGTGTAACACAATGCATATGTCATGGAGTAGTGTGGAGCGTCATTTATCTGGTAAAAAACATGGGTTGAACGTTTTAAGAAGAAGTAAACTGGAGAAACTAAATGGTAGACAGGGACAGCATAATAAGGTCGACACAGAAAGATCGCAATTCGAAATAGATGTAACGAAGGAACGGGAATCGATAAAGGATAATGGAATCATACCACCATGTCAAGTTGTCCGAATAAAAGATGACAAGACAAATTTAGAGGGTATTTGTATCAGAGTGGATTATAATATAACATCTGATAAGGAGAAAGAT
>PPOO01000948.1:275452-288796 GCA_003708545.1 Maudiozyma turicensis
CATCATTCTTAAAATATAATGGAATCATACCACCATGTCAAGTTGTCCGAATAAAAGATGACAAGACAAATTTAGAGGGTATTTGTATCAGAGTGGATTATAATATAACATCTGATAAGGAGAAAGATGTGGACGAAACAGTGCTCGAAGAGAACAAGATCGAATATCCACCATTTGCAAGGATTGTATTAGGTTTAGAATTAACTTCCGATGAAGAGAAGGATAAGAAATACATAGTGGTTGCGAACCCACCTTTCAGCAATAGGGTTATAGAAATTCCTAACAGAGAGATAATATTCCAAACAGGAAATAAGATAGGTAACTCTATTGACGACTTCAATAGTAAATGTACATATTGGTCACAAGATCTTGGGTATTTCTTTATTCAATTATATTTTAAGAATGATGAATTACAAGGAAAGGATGATAATGAAGAAGGTACCGATATGCAACATTAAATAAGACATCTGACAATTATATCGACTGATATGGACATAACGTAGCAAATGGAACTACGGCACACTCATTAAGGTACATACACATTCATTTATATAGCAAATTACTGATATGAAATAACGACTCCTACTCAGATCTGAAGATCTGTAATAAACAAGTACCTATACCTTCTGTGTCAAAATTAATGATATACCTGTGTGCTTATTTAGTTCGGTCACAGTTTATACTCTTGGAATGTTGACATATTTCCTAATTGAGTCTAATTGACCAACTTCTTTCGCGAGATTCTCCTAAGAAAGCACCGCACCAAAATCGGAAAATGTGACAGCCCATCGCCGTTTTTTGCTGGCTTTTTTTTCGATTGCGCTGCGAGAAACTAAACAAAGTTTCAATTGCGAATGAGGGTCTGTTACAATGGGGGACGATTAACTCTGCCGAAGATAAACAACTGGAACTGTTAGTAAATCACTCCCTCGTGCCAGTGTCGTGTTCATAATACATTCTTTTGCAATTGGGTTAGGTAATAAAACGGTAATATATATAATAGAGTGGATATTTTACATAGGAATATTACAAAATATTATTATACAAACACAAGGTAATTTGAAATAAACAATTACTGAAATATTAAAACAAACAATAATAGTAGCAATATAAAAATGCCATCAGAAGGTTCTAATGGGTCACCTTCAAAGACCTCAATCAATACAAGTAGACTATCTGCAATGATGGATTCGTTAGATGGATTAGGGTCAAATACTAAAGATATTTCCAATGAAAATGCTGGCAATAGTGCTACTAAAGAAAAAGAACCAATTAAAGAGAGTAACAGTTCATTAGTTCCCCCACCTACATTGGCCGATTTAGTTGGAGAAACTAGTTCTCCCAAGAGTTTCTTATATAACAAATCTCCAGTAACAAAATCGCCAGGTACTTATTCTCAATTCAGTCCCTCCGGAACAAGATTAAGTATGTACTCTAATTATTCAGGTGTTATCCAAGAAGGTACCGGAGTATCATACGTTGTCAAAAACAATATGGGTAATAATAACAATAGTAATGAAGAATTTCATAATGACTTCAATGAAAATATGCATACTGATATCACAGGTCTAAATGAGGCTCCAGATATTAAAATTTCTGATGCATCTAATGAAGCCTTTCAAAATAGCACTCCATCTAAACAAAGTACAATTATTCACAGAAATCAGGGAACCAAGGGTAGTGTTATAATCAAAACAATCCCAAATGCAAAACCAGTAAGTCGATACAGTCCTTTAAGTTCAAAACAAGAAACTATAAAACAGACAGAGCCTATGCCAGCCTTGCCAAATATGCCAACTGCTCATAACACAATTAAAACGAGTTCGAGTGAGGAATCCATACATCTAACAAGTGATAAGAAAAAAAGGAATAAGCAAAAATTTGTCAATTGATTCGGGAAATATGGCTAGTGAAAGTGGTTCATCTGCATATTACCCATTCCATAATAATCATAATAATAATCAAATGAAAGAGCCACTCTTAGGTAACCATGAAGTAATTCCATCAGCTGATCACACACCTACAAAATCATTAGATAATGAATCAACTACATCAAGCGAATTACCACCTTTACAAACATATCAAACATCAAGCATAAAATCCTTAACGCCTGACAGATCAGAACTGACAGATTACAATCCAACGGTACCTTTAAGAAATAGGAATAGACCTGCTACTAGAAGTTTCTTAAACAATGAACTAGATAAGATTGAGAGTGAATTGAAAGAAGAAATGAATGAAAACAATCAATCACACGTCACAATGCATACAAAGGATGGTGATTCATATTTCTCTGCAGAGAGTGAAGAACCTAACGAAGAACAGGACCAATTGTACAGAAATAGAAGGGTTCCAACGAATCCAACACAAATAAGAGATAACAACAATAGCATAAATAAAAATAAAGTTCGTAGTTTCTTACCTCATATTGCTAACATTGCCAATCCAACTGTGAGCAGCAATAATAATGATGACGGTTTCGAAGATATCGATGAAGGCCATATTTTCAGTAATCATCCATCTAGATCCTCAAGAGACACGCATAACCGTGCCTCTAGATCATCGAGAGAAACACATAATCACCGTCAGAAACAGAATAAAACTTCAAGGCAAAGAACTAACGCATCCAATTCCTTTGATACCAACACTCTATCACAGTTGTTAATGATAACAAAAGGAACCTTGGTAGGATCAGAATTCACCAATTTAGGTATGAAGACAGAAGAAAAATTAGCATTGGAACGATTAGTCGATTCATTATCGAGATTAACCGCTGATATGATTTTAGATCCAGATCGCTATGATGAAGGTATCAGAAGACTAGGAAATGCAGTCAAAGCTTTAGATGGGTTTTAAGTATCCAGTTCAGCACTTGTCCGAACAAATTTGTGACAATCACATAATATAAATATTTTATGTAACTATACTACATATGAACAGTCAACAGAGAAGATATACATATATATTCAAATAATAATTCGAACTCTTTAGAAATCTAAGATTTGTTCTACATGCGAGGACGAATCTTAGGTGATACACGTCTCCAAGAATAGATAAGACTCCTGTCAAGTAAATATATTGCTATTGTCAATATAGTTGTTCATTATTTAAACAGGCCGCTCTTGTTGTACTCGCTCGCTGCATTCAAAAAATGAAGTCTATGACAAGATGCATCTAGAATTTAAAAAGGGAAACATCATGAACATAAGAGTTTGAAAACTCATATTGACCATATTAAAAGAAAGCTGTAAACTAGTTGAATACCATACACATATTACATTTAAACTGCCCAATATGTTGCGTTATAATAATGGTAGGATACTACAATTAGGTATACGAAATTCACTAAGACAACTACATGCTAACGTATATAGTTTCCAGGAATTAAAAGATGAAATGACGGAAATATCGTTAGACAATACCGATACAGCTGAAAAGCTTAAAAGTGATGATACTTTGGATGATGCTAGTGTTAAAGAACGTATGATATTTGGTAGTATCTTTGAAAGGATGCAACAAAAGGAAGAATTAAGAAAGAAAAGGATGTCCGAAATATTTCATGCAGAAGAAGAAATAATGAGTAATAAGATACGAGCAGGCAGTAGTGGAATGTCAAGAGATTCTGGAGAAGTTAAAGTTAATTTTGGGCAACATGATCAATATGAAGGGATCGATCCCAGTGACATTAATCTGGTAGAATATTTTAAACAAGAAAGTGAAAAGAGGAAAATTAACGATACCTTATTCTCTAAGAAGATAGATAACACAAAGAAGGGTGATAAAGGAAAATCATCGATTATTTATGATCTTTTTGAGAATATAGAGAAATCGATACTACAGAATAAAAAGAAAACATTAGAACATGCTGATGTTATGCGGATAGATAATTTCTCACCTTCGAGTTTACCAGATGCTTCCACTATACAATCGCAACAGAAATATTTGAAGTTAGACATTAAAAAGCTTGAAGCTGAAGAAAGATACAAAGCTGCAATGGATACAGCAATGAAACCTTATATCAATTCTATGGCTATCAAAGTGACATCTGATTATGATATACTTGAAAAGATGAAACAACTTATCGAGCTTTTTACCTCAAGAGACAAATCATTAGATGCTCTGAACAACAATCAACCGGTAGATATAATCAATTCCATTAATAAATGCATCAAGAAGGATGCTGCAAATATTCCTCAGCCATATGTCATCACAATACCATACACTATATTGAGATTACTAACAGGTCCTGAATTTGAGATTTTAAATGAACGAAAGTATTCCATTGCAATTTACGTATATCAAAGATGTAAAACGTGTCAAGATCTGTCGTTATATTTGAATGTATGTAATATAGGTTTCTATAACCTATTGTTAAAGTTATCATGGGAAAATTTCAAAGATATTAAAAGATTACTCGATTTAACAGCCGAGATGAACACAAACGGTATTCTAGGTGATATTGAGACTGTTGAAACATTGGATACCTTGATTCAAGGTGTAGAAACTACTTATGACAGCTGTATACCTATGGAAGATGAACTTGATCATGTTGTGGATACGGCCAAAGGGATTTTATGGACCAATAAAACCAGGATATACCTATACGACTTGAAGAAATATCTACAGAAATTGAAAGTTGCTCTAACAATTGAGGAATAATCCAAAATAATATCCTAACATGGCATACATTGCACAGCATTAGGCATTCCCCTCGAATATGTAATATAGTTATATAGCATGAACGATTAGAACTCGGATCACTTCATACAAACAACATGTAAATACAAACATAGAAAGGCATCATCGAATGCAATTATAAATAAACTTGCAATGAAGTCTAGACACAACATAGTCAACTTTGAGCCCCAGATGGGTGAGACACCTATTTTGTTCACGAAGCAGATGACCCTTCTAGTAGCCACCAACTGGAGGCTGCTGAACTCCTGTTTGTCCGTTAAAACGCTCGGCTCATTTTCGTCACTGTGCTCCGCCTAAGTCTTCGCCAGAGAGAATAGGGTGGGGTGGATTATTAAGCAGAAATTCACATTGTACAGCGAGACTTTGGACCGACAGTTGGTTGGACAACTGTTGACTTGATTGTCTTAAGCGATGGAAACAATTTGCTATTGAGATATTTCAAAGGACAGTTGGTGCCAGATTATCTATATATATATATTAAGCAAACTGAATAGAGGCCAAAGAGGATCTAGGATATTGAAGAACTGTTAACTAGGAAGAACGTGTAAATATTGGAAATAAATTACAAGGAAGAAAGTGTGCAATATCTGGTGAATCAACTACCATTCTCATATTCTCTATACTACAAAGGACATTGAAGAAACACGCATCATAATGTCATTGAGTTCGATTGCTGAAAGATGCTATAACATGACCAGTTCTTACCTGAATGTCACAACAAACGATCTGATTATTAAGGATACACAAGATGCTATTAAACTAACGAGGCAATATCTCCTTGAAGATGTCTTTACTAGATGGAGTCCATTAAATGGTGAAATTTCGTTCTCCTATAATGGTGGTAAAGATTGTCAAGTCTTACTATTACTTTATCTGAGTTGTTTGTGGGAATTTTCATTATACAAGCAGGTCAATCGCAATATGATATACAATATCAGAAATTTCCAATGAATAAACTATTTTCAGTTTATATCGACCTTGCTGAAACATTCCCAACTCTAGAAACATTTGTAAATATTACCTCTGAACGATATCAATTAAGTTTGTACTCATCGACAAGAGAGCATGGAACAAAGGCGTCGAATATGTCATGTGCGTTTAATGATTTTTTGAAAAGATACCCTGAGACACAAGCAATATTGATCGGAGTTCGTGCTACAG
This sequence comes from Maudiozyma turicensis, assembly GCA_003708545.1. Taxonomy (NCBI): domain Eukaryota; kingdom Fungi; phylum Ascomycota; class Saccharomycetes; order Saccharomycetales; family Saccharomycetaceae; genus Maudiozyma; species Maudiozyma turicensis. Next base: position 281,312 of record PPOO01000948.1, read on the forward strand.
ATCCATTTGGTGATACTTTAAAGACTATACAAAAGACAGATTCAAATTGGCCAGATTTTTACCGTATTCAACCAATTTTACATTGGAAATTGGCCAATATATGGAGTTTCCTATTATATTCAGGTGAACCTATTTGTGGATTATATGGGGAAGGATTCACATCAATTGGTGGAATTGATTCAACATTACAAAATCCATATTTGATAGAAAGTGATAACAAGGAGAAATTACCATTAAAATTTCAATGGGAAATCAAAAATTCGTTTGAACACGAATCTGATGGCGTCAATGTTTTGGATATTAATCCATTAGATAGAGATTGGTTAGCCAAATTTGGTCCAGATAAATATCTACCTGGGTGGTATTTAGTTGAAGACGATTTAGAAAGAGCTGGTAGAATAAAATCGAAAAAGTAAGTTTTTCGTTACTTTCATAAGTATATAGAAATTCTATACATAGTAATGAATATATGATGCATTGTATTATTGGTATTTGCCTTTTTTTTTATTTAGAAATACAAATTTAACAGTTTCTTTCTATTATTATATACAGGGAATAGATGGTTTGTCAGTTAGGTGTAGATTAATGTATAGTTCATTAATTTTTTAGATCTTTTCTTTTTATTTCTCTCTCGAATATCAATCGTGTGGTTTACCATTTATCTTGTCGTATAATCTGGCAGCGTGATAATTAATATTACTCTTTTGTTCTTTGTTTGTCTTACCCATTGCATTTTCAGAAGTACATGCTTTCAACTGACTTGCTAAATCCGCACATGCAGGATTCATGTGGCCATTTGATGACCAACATTGTAAAAGATTAGACATTAACACTAAACATCTGTTGGTTTCCTGTCTAATAACTGGTTTCTTAACTCTTAGACGAGGTAATGGGGGTAAACGATATACTGGAGCTTTACCTGACATTTTGTAGGTACTTTATTGGATAAACACACGTTTCTAATAAAATGTAAATGGAAATAAATACCTTAGTGGGTCAGCTTATCCTCTTGAACCGTCTCTTGATGTTGTTATTTGTAATGATCGTTTTTCCCTTGGAGTTCTTTATTTTGTCCTTTAAATTCGATAAAATACCCGAGTATGATATTCGTGAAAGGCGATACCGGGTAACGTCCACGTTTTTAATCACGTCATTGCACCTTGATTAATGATTAGATTAACCGAATATATATCTTGAATTATTATCCATTAATATAGCTAAGGACATTATATATAGGATATTCTTGTATATAGAAATTATACTAAAGATGAGCAAACAGTTTTTTCTTATTTTCTGCTCCTTAAAATTGAAAGCAAATACGAGGTGCCTCATAACAATGGGAAAATTACTTCACCTGTGATGCAAGTTAATAATTCATCGTCAACAGTATAAGCTCTTGCTAAAATGGTGTACTTACCTGGTGGAACTTCCTCAGGAATTGTAACGGTTTTCTTTAAATCATAGATACCTGGTTTGACAGGACAAGTCAAGCCATTAACATCATTTTCTTCTAAAACCTCACATAAATCAAACGTTTGAGTCAATAATTTAATGTAACCTAATCTTACTTCGACATCAACATATGCACCTTCTTTTATCAATTTTTTGACTTCACCTTTAGCAGCGATGACTAAATCAGTACCACGTTCAGGAGGATTTGGGGTCAACATTATTGATGAGATATCTAGATATTGTTTCTCTTCTAAATCACATAATAATAATGGGGAGTCACCTTTTACGGGTTTGGTGGTACCAGGCACAGCTTGTGCTTCAAATACTACAGATGCATGAGCAAATGTAAATGTATAAAAAAGGATTGTTACTACAGGTAACAAAAGATTTCTAACAACTAACATTTCGAGGGGGTAGCTCAATTGTTGGAATCTTGAACTATTTGAAATGACTCAAACTAAGGTAATAAAAGGTATAATACCATCATATAGGGTATCTCAACACTCTTAACTGTTCATATAGGAGTGTTGTTGTTTCCTGGGTTGTGTCAAATGGCGGAGTTTCATGCCGTTGCACATTCTTTCTTACTCAAAAACTCAGCAGATTTATTTTGTGAACGTTACCCTGAACACTAAAAAAAGAAAGGAGAAGATAACGAATATCCGACAGGGGAAATTCTTAGCAGTTAAACAATTATTTGATATAAGATCTGAGTGTTGCTGGTACAATATATTTATCAGTGATATCATTCAATGATTGATTCTGAGCAGATGCGTCTAAAATGTGTATCCTTACATAAGGTAAAATGTCACTATATACTGTCACCACATATTAAATGAATATTACCTAATATCAACTACTTTAATGTACATTTTGACGATTGCTGTATTGATATTCGACAAAGGTTGTATTCTTTATAATATCAATGCTAGAGTGCAACCGAGAGTTCTAGTTCATAGATTGCAATGACGAGCATCGGGCTCTATGAAAATAGTAACCTGCCAAATATAGTCTATCGTTGTTTAAATAGCTAATCTGCCCAATCAACTTAATATTTGATCCAGACAATCTGACGATACAAAAATCCTATATTAGTCGTCTTGTTATATCAACCACTGATCGGTTGATCTGTCAGTTTATCCAATAAAGTAACCATTTTTGGGGATTAGTTTAGTAACAAGGCGAACAAATCGCAGTAGCGAAGATATAAAAGATCTTTACAACTTCTATAATCATGTTTACTAATTTGGATTTATTAGAAATAGCAAGAACAAACGTGAAGTCTTACGATGTATATCTTTAGGCTAAGTATTGTTCTTCTGTTTTGAGTCAGTCAACTAAAGAAGTATATAAACAACCCATAGCAGTATGAATAACGGCGTCTAAAGATAACCCAATGCACTGCATTGAGGTTGGATGGATTCAACGTTGATATACAGGGTTTAATACACTTAAACAGTAACAGGGTTATAGTCAAATTTTATAGTTATATTGCGTAATAGATGTATTAATAATAATGATTCAGATATAAAATTCTGTCCATACTCCGGTAATTTTTTTTCATTCTTCGTTGTTCTTTACTAAGTGCAGTTTATGTGTTTAATGGTTTCAATGAGCTGCATGAAACAGTTTATATCTAATAATAAGATAACGAATTTATTTAGAGATTTGAAGATGCAGCCGAGCAATCAGAGTATGATAATTCTCGAATAAAGGTAAACACCTCTACAAAGCACGAACAACTTGTAGTTACGATATTTAAACTGATGTGAGACATTTCGACAGTAATACTTATTAATCAGTGAATAACTACAACTCATTGAATTGTTAATACTATATTATATTTGCTATTATTATCATGAAAAATGTGCAATATACATATATATATAAGATGGCACTAAAGAAACACAGAAAAAAAGGATATGGGCGGATAAGATTAGGAAACGGATGTCTATTGATATTTTGGTGATATGATACAATGTTGTTTTTATATTAGAGGGTAGAAATCTGTATGATTGTCTGTTTGTTTCTCCTTATAAGAAATATCCTGCTCTTTGATTATTATGATTTACCGTAGCTTCCTGTATGTAATCATCAGGTACAGCACTAAATATTTTGAATGTTGGTTCTAAATCTTCATCTACTTTCATAACACTTGCTACATTACCACATCTATAACAATAATTTGGTGCAGACCATACTGTTACAACATCCTTTTCAGGGAAATGGTATTTGAACCCTTCCATTACTAATTGATGTGCTCTTGCAATTAAATTCAAACCATTGACATGATTGAATTCACGTGCAACTTTACTACCAAATAACCACCCTGCACCTCTTGGTGACACTTGCCATGCCTCAACATTATCAGGATCTGACCATAATAAATCTGAAAACCCACCTTCATGTGGAACTTCTTGTGCACGAGACAATACACGAATTTGATCTAACATTCTAATTTCTGGAGATAAACCACCATGAACACATAATATTTTCCCATCGATGATAGCTGCCAAAGTTAGGAAATCGAAAACTTGACAACAATATTTCCATACTGTAGTGGAACCATATTTATTTAAACATTCTTCGTAGAACCCGTACACTTGTGTAATTTGACGAGATTCGTGGTTACCACGTACTAATGTGATCCTTGAAGGGTATTTCACTTTCAGACACATCAATAAAGTGAATGTTTCAAGACTATAATACCCTCTATCAACGTAGTCACCTAAAAATACGTAATTAATATTATCCGGGAACCCACCAGCGGTTCTAAATAACTCCAAAAGATCGTGGAACTGTCCATGGATATCACCACAGACTGTAACTGGTGTCTGCACCGGTTGTATATTACTTTCTTCCATTAATAGTTCTTTAACCATTTCACATAATTGTTTCATTTCATTTTCTGTCAGGGATTGACATTTCTTAACTGTCTCCAGCCATTCATCAACACCTCTATTACTCATCGTTGATTCGTTGTGATAAAGATATCTATAAATATATATGTGTATCTGTCAGTGTCCTTATTTGAAAACAGATGATTCTTCTTATACAGCAGTGTTAAATATATGTGTTCTCTCTGTCTCTCTCTCTGTCTCCTGTTGTGCATCGTCATTCATCTTCTCTTTGATTATCATCAACATTTTCTCACTGAGCGTTGAGTCCTTCTCTTCTCTTACACACCGAGGAAAACTGAAAAGTTTTTCCCTGTGAAGCTGAGTTAGAGGTAGGTTCACATACACAGTGAACAAGAATGGGTTCTGTGCTCGGGGTGGATTGGATTGCATGGCCAATGAGGTCATACAAGGCCAATATATACAGTTGCAGTACTTGATATATAACAGCTGTGTTGTGTGTATTGAATTGCCTAGCAGTATCGTCAAAGTCACATATCATTACGGGACTCCAGGATGAAGCTGGTGAATTTTTTGAAGAAACTACGGAATGAACAAGTTACCATCGAATTGAAGAATGGTACAACAATATGGGGAACCTTACAATCTGTCTCTCCACAAATGAATGCTACATTGACGGATGTAAGACTCTCTGTTCCACTGAATGCAACTAGATCTCAAGCTGCCATGTCCAGTGTATATCTCTCGGGAAACGCTACCGAAAGATCTAATGATGGCATATCGGCTTCATTACAATATATTAATGTACGTGGTAATACAATTAGACAAATAATTTTACCAGATTCATTAAATCTAGATTCATTGCTAGTGGATGATTATCAGTTGAATCGTTTAAGAAAGACAGGACAAGTAACGGATTCAACATCCAGGAAAAGAACTAGAGGTTCTGATTCGCATATGGCTAAGAGAGCTAGAAGAGGTGTATGATAATTAAGTGGCGGGGAGAAAGAGACAGAATTGTAACTCATAGTATATATATATGTATGTATACATTTATTTTATCTATTTATGTACATTTTAATGAAACATGGTTAATCGTAAAAAAAGGATAAGTATTTTAATATACAGTCGAGTATATGTGTATATATGTATAAGGGTGTGTATACACGAAATGAGAATATTTACAGAACTTTGAAGGGCTCGAGAATGTTATCAGAACCATGAGACTTGTTTTGATTGTTTCTTTTCTAGACGTTTAGCAAATTTCTTACCCTTAACAGCAGCGATAACATTATCTGCATTTTCTAGTGCTTTATTCATCTTTTCAACTCTTGCTGCCTTTGTCAATTCGTGTTTATGTCCCTTAGGTAATAAAACACCCTTCATAAATTTCTTTTGATTATATTTCTCTTCAAAGAATAATTTATCTGGTATTGGTGGTAATAAGTCATTAACACCATATCTATGAGCTAATTTGAACAAAGCACTCATTCTCCTCTTCGAATAAACGGGATCATGGTATCTTAAAGTCACTGGATGTTTGTTAGCAATGAACGGATTAGCATCTAATGCATGTGTCGATACAGACTTTTCAGAATATTTAACATGAGGTGGATAGCGGTAGAAAAACTGTTTTAATAGTTTAGGAAGTGCCTCGAACTGTTTTATAGCGGACATGTTTGTTGTATTAGTATAAGAGGAGGATGTAATATGAATGTACAACTGGTATGATTATCCTCTGCCTTTCTAACTAGTCTCAAATGTTCCCATTACTTCCTTTTGAAGGGTGAATAGTAGTTGTTTTGTCTCAATCGACATCTCTGGCTGGGGCACTAGCAGGTCGCGCGAGTTCACATACAAAGAAAAGAAAAATATAAAGATTTATAAATGATGAGTATTTTCAGATATATATGCATATATAACGGTTTTTGATATTATGACAATGACTATTTATTAAGATACGTGGAGGGGTGGGCAAGGCAACTTCTCTATATGGCTAATTTCTTTGTACCTTCTTCAGCTTCGCGCAATGCCCTCCTACGTTCAACATCCCAGTTGTATAATCTAGCACAGTTAACTTCCATGGTAGTAATATTTTCTCTTAAGAATTCAACATCTTCCAATGCAGTTTCGAGGCTCTTTTGAGCAGTCTTATGACGTTCTTTCAAAAGATCGACGGCTTCTTCAACTGGGTACTCCAACATGACGTCTGCACCTAACCATAGGCCGACTTTCTTGTCCTTGGTGTCTACTACTGCTTTAGTATATAAGGTATCATTCAATTGATAATTGACTTCCATTTGATCGTCGTCATCATCATCTTGTTGTTGTAAAGTTTCACACACTTGTAAGGTATGTTCGATATCGGGGACTCTAACACGCAGTTGTTTCACTGTAGATGCCTTGGATTCTTGCATGTATTTATACATGGATAATCTTTCTTGAAACTTACTGAATACCAATTCGAAATCGTTTGGATCCTTGATATATTCCTCGACTTCACCAACGAATGGGGCCGCTGGGATACCTCTTGCATTCTTCTCTGTGCTGTTGAATAATGTGTCCATCGTGCAGTTACTCAATGGCGTATGTACACTCTCTCGTTGTACCAAACAAGAAGACAGTTATGACATCTTCATCTTCTTGTACAAGTGCAACATTTATATGTTTTTTTTTCAGTCTCGTCTCCTTCTGCTCGCTGTAACGACAAGGCTGCTGGGGAGTGTTACCCTTACACATGGGAAAAAATTTAGATCCACTGTAACAGCATATATGTATTAGCAGGTGTATATAGTTGTTATGTGGTGGGGAAAGGGTGTGGTCTGTTGCTCATGTGTAGTATGTCAGCACCCGATGGTACTCTGACTTCACGTTTCTATGTGTCTGTGCTGAACAACCGGTGGGTTCAGATCAAATCACGACGGTTACTCCAGGGAACTACCTTCTCACATTCACATTTTGCGAAAGTCACGCAACTACTAATGACAAAAGTGTCAACTCGTCATTCATTCATCCACAGCCCAGGACACTAGTTCTGTCATCTCTTCTTCTCCTTACGTAGTGGGTGTCGATCGATCGATTCATACAGAAACTGTTCTTAACTCCGCCCCCCCCCACTATGGCGATGTAATCAGAGAATGCTCAGCGCATTTTTTTTGTTTTCTTGCGTGCGGTG
>PPOO01000948.1:290838-316334 GCA_003708545.1 Maudiozyma turicensis
TTGTAATTTATTTTTCTTTGCACCAATTAATTGTGATCTTCTTTTCTTCACTTGTAACAATTCAGTTCTCTCGGGGAATGAATTCCCATGTCTTTTCTTCGACGGTGTACTATTACTATTGAATAAAAAATCTTTCTTTTCTAATTTCCATTGTAACATTCCATTGCAGTTCTCATCGTTATGCGGTAGCGTAGGTGTAGTGGGACCTCTTGCTTGATTTAGACCCATGAAACTGTTCCCATTTGATTTCAGTCCACTCAGATTTGTCGAAGATGCTGATGATATTATGGATAGAGAATTTGTATCTAGTGGTTCAAACACTCTTAATTTAGTATGTTCATCCATATTTGAAATCTTGTACTTTCTGATAACTTCTTCCAATATAATACTTATATATCTATCTGTGTGTGTGAAATAATAATAATCACAATCTTTTGTTTCTCTTCTCTCTTATATGATTTACTTAATCTACTATTTAAAGATCGTTAACTATATATTTAGAAAAACTCCTTATACGGCTCTGTTGTTCTATTTCCCGATTCGGGGATCACAGAGAAGGCCGCGCGAAAATAACAGAAGTTACCGAAAAGTTTCAGATAATAAACATCAGTTTTAATATAAATCACAAGTTTCTCACAGATTTTTGAACTTCAACAAGTGTAGATATCAGATTATCTGATGCAATTGGTGCATACCCTAGGGATACCAAGGTTTCATGTCTGTCACCATTTTGTAAATTGTCACAAGCGTTCTTAATTGCAGATTTATACGAGACAAATAAATCATCACAATTGGACCTTAATCCCGACAATTTTTGTTTAATCAAAGCTTTTTGATCTTTATCCTTGATACGTTTCATATTATCTAGCGTCTTTAATGTTGAGATGCTGACAAGATATGTCTCGATGAGTCTCCAGGATGCGATACCGGTAATATTGATGTCAATCTCACTTACTAATTGTGATATGTTGTCACCATTGTTAGAATAAATATCGTCTATGACCTTATATGACATAACCTCAACTGGGGTCATATGTTGCTCTAGTTTAGCATCCTTAGGTAGTAGATTTCGTAATCTTGTAACCATGGAAGATTCTTTACCTGTTGGAATAGCTTCAATCATGAATGATTTAATTAACTGATAAAGAATCCATGGCTCATCGATGTATAGCATCGATAATGATTCAGGTAACTTCTCCTTGTGCAAATGTTCAGGGAACCCAAAGATTGACCAATCTCTGTTATCAGTAAATTTTATATCACCACTCGATTCAATTTGTCTTAGGTCATTTTTTAATGATTCCAAGAGAGTTGTACGTTTATCATTACAAATATACGTCATATTCATTAATTCACATCTTTTACCGAATCTGGTAACAGATGTCAATAACGCATTTTGAAACTCTAGCATTCCAAGTATTTTAATATAAGATTTCCTATCAAATGAGATATTGATGAATTGTGAAATTCTTTGTAATGAATCATCATACAAGGCGTTGTTTTTAACCAACGTTTTATTCAAGTAATCATGGGTCTTATTGGGGAACAATGAACTGTAGCGTGAGTAGATTAAATAGTCCATTGAATCAACTTGAACGTTTTTCACACTTAGATCCTGATAATATGAATACGCCATTGGGGTTAAACCAAGATACATATACATTGCAATTAACCAGACTTTTGTATCGTAGTTATTTGAATCCTCCTTTTGATAGTTTTCTAATAATGATACAACGTAAAGTATATCTCCTAAATCTGTAGTGGAACCCATTACAGTTTTTTTGATAAGGTCCAGAATGAATGTAGAACATAGGGAGTAATCTGTACTTGATTTAGTTTTCATTGTAGTCCTATGTTTGTTGAAGTACTCAACTGGTTTAACATCTGAAAGTTTCAGTTTGAAAAGATTTGAATCATGAATGAGATCAGATTTTGTGTCCACGGATGCAAAGGTGTTTATTAGAACATCATCAGAAAGATGTTTTCTATAATGTGTAATGTCAGCTACACAACATGGTCTGTTATGGAATCTTTCTAAGTAATATTGTAAGGACTGCTGATTAATCTTATCATCATATGCTAAATCAATTTCGAATCTTATTAATCTCGCATTTCTGGATTTGGAACCAACTAGACCGTCAATTAAATCGTATAAATCTTGTTTATTCTTACCTAACGCATTACCTGAAATAACGATATTTTTCATTAATTCATAATCGTCTAAACTTTTCAAAAGTTTAGAACACGTATTAAAAATTAAATCATGGTTATCCTTTTTGACATTTCTTAGGAAAAAGTTCTTCATGTACAAATCGACAGAATTGTCAAATTGAGGTAAAATTGTATTGACTATCTCTTGAGACTTCTCGGTATCTCCTTGGAATAACTCTTCACACATTGTGCAATATACAATAATCTCTTGAGTAGATTTAAATGGTTTCAGATTATTAAGATTTTTATAAGTTAATAGCGGCAGAATCTTAGCTTCTTGAGATGTAACCCTGTAGTTTTGATATTTGAACAAAGCCACTGTAGAAATTGCATTCCAGAACAAATATTCTCTAGGTTGTTGTACACTGTCCTTTGGAAATTTAGACAACTGTAAAGATGATTTACCTAAATGTTTAAAATTACAATCCTTTAAAGAATAATCAAACCATAAATAACTGATTTTGAAACTTGGTTGTCTTGAATTAGCTCTTTCAAATACATGCAACGCATCCTCATATTTCTCTAATTCAAAAAAGAATTTATGTAATAAACCTAAGGCATCTTGATCAATTGTGTATAATTTCCCGTTATTCATATCATATTTTGATACTAACGATGTATCATATTGAAACTTAGTTGGCGATTGTTTATATTTGATATAGGATTCTAAAATTTGTAAAAAGACAGATTTTGGGTATTTGGATTTATAGTTGTCAATCAATTGGTAACATTGTTTGAAATTTGATTTGTTGATGAGATCAGTAGTCTGCTCCTCCACTTTTTCCCAGACACTCATATTTTCTTTATGGTTCTACCACAGAATGGCACGGTAGGTTTTATAACAGATTGGTACTACTTACTATCTGAGAGGTAACCTTACTAAGGATGAATAAAGACCCAAATGAAACTCTTTCAAAATTGATCCTTCTGTTGGTTCAAAATCTGAGTTGTTACAATGAAATTTCAGAAACTCACCGTATTCATATTAAGCGACCAGACCTCGCCTCATAGTAAATTGCGACAGCGTCACCATTAGATATAGAAGAAACATAACTTCAAGAATCACCATATTCAGGACCCGGAATGCTTCTGAAAGCCCCATGTTGGACAAGTATTAATACCAAATCCAAGTCAATTACTTAGTAAAAGTCTACAAGAGTTTATTCTTGAGAAGCGAACTTTTATCATGATGCACGACAGCATTAATTGAAAATTTTTCTGATCAGTGCGCCCGTTTCACTGTGAACAGTTTGCTAGCTGAAAATTTTTGTAAAAGAAAAAATTTTCGATGCGATGAGCATCTCTGTGATAACTAACTGGATTATACATAGAGGTGGATGAAGTGCACACCAGGTTAAAGATTTTACTATAATTTGGAACTTTATCATACGCAGTAGCATATTTCTCATATTTAAACAGTTAAAGTAAGCCGTATACAGAACAATTCGATATGTCATCTATTTATAAAGCTCTAGCCGGCAAGAATGAAGACAGAAATGATAAGAAGAAGAATGGTAATGAAAAGCAGTTTATGAATAAGCAACGTACTTTACTTATTTCAAGTAGAGGTGTTAACTTCAGACATCGTCATTTGATTCAAGATTTGAACAGTTTGTTACCCCATTCTAGAAAGGAACCTAAATTAGATACCAAGAAGGATCTAGGACAATTGAATGAAATTGCAGAATTATACAACTGTAACAATATTTTATTCTTCGAAGCTAGAAAGCATCAAGATTTATACTTATGGTTATCCAAACCACCAAATGGTCCAACTATTAAATTTTACGTTCAAAATCTACATACCATGGATGAATTAAATTTCACAGGTAACTGTCTAAAGGGTTCTCGTCCAGTATTATCCTTTGATCATAGATTCGAAACTAGTCCCCATTATAAATTAATTAAAGAGCTTCTGATTCAAAACTTTGGTGTCCCACCAAACGCAAGAAAATCTAAGCCATTCATCGACCACGTCATGTCCTTCAGTATTGTTGATGATAAGATTTGGGTTAGAACTTATGAAGTCTCTAATTCCGCCAGAAACAAGACTGAATACGAAGAAGAAGAACAAGAAGATTTATCTTTAGTTGAAATTGGTCCAAGATTTGTCATGACTGTTATTTTGATCTTAGAAGGCTCCTTCGGTGGTCCAAAGATCTACGAAAACAAACAATATGTCTCACCAAATGTAGTAAGAGCACAACAGAAACAACAAGCAGCTGAAGAAGCTAAGGCTAGATCTGAAGCGGCGGTTGAAAGAAAGATAAGAAGAAGGGAAAATGTCCTGGCTGCTGATCCATTAAGTAACGATGTTGTTTTCAAATAAGACCAAATATAATCATATGTCATATACATAATCGTATTATAACATCCTCATCATTTCCACAGTAGATACATCTCTCTCAAGCATGAATAATAACAAACAAACATAAAACTAAAGGACAACTGATGAACATACAATATGCATCAAAAACTATTTAGAGTAAATTATGGTTATTCATATTGCTGTATATCAGTTTGTCTACCGTTCTGTACAATATATAATAAATACAAAGAGAATTTCCATTCAACTATCAACTAGAGATCAATAGTAATCAGTATTGTGATTATCTTACTTATCCAATATATCTATATATAAAAGCTGTTTCCATGGAAAAGTAATCTCAGATCTTTCAGCCCTATTTTTTCGTTTAGGGTACAAGAACTGACATCCAATATGCAACTCTTATCTATCGCAAGAGATAGGGAAAGGGGTGATGACCTACTGAGTTTGCAACTTGATGAAGGTATTTCAGATATAGAAGAGATTTTTATAAACCACGTCTTTTTTTTTAACTCAGCAATCCAAACAGAATTGGGACCAATATGAAATTTAATAAGGTGTTGGCTGCTGCTGTAACGCTAGGCTCTTTTCCTCAAACAGATGCCTTTTCTGTATTTGAAGATGTCCTAGGTTTCCCAAATTTAGATTATTCCCAAACCCCAAAAAATATCATTCAAAATCTTAGAGACAAGTCAAAGAGTTATTTAGGATCAAATGAAGTTCAAGTTCTTTCATATGATGAGGATCCATCATATTCTATGCGTGTAAGAGAAGTGGACCCTTCTAAATTAGGTATCGATACTGTTAAACAGTGGTCTGGTTACTTAGACTATAAGGATTCTAAGCATTTCTTCTATTGGTTTTTCGAAAGTAGAAATGACCCAAAGAATGACCCCATTATCTTATGGTTGAACGGTGGTCCAGGTTGTTCATCTTTCACTGGTTTACTATTCGAATTGGGTCTATCATCGATTGGTCCAAATTTGAAACCTATTCATAATCCATATTCCTGGAATAACAATGCTTCAGTTATTTTTTTGGAACAACCATTGGGTGTAGGTTTCTCTTATGGTGATGAAAAAGTTACTACATCTAAGTTAGCTGCCCAAGATGCGTACGTATTTTTAGAATTATTCTTCAAGAGATTCCCTCATTTAAGAAATAATGATTTCCATATTGCAGGTGAATCATATGCAGGGCATTACATCCCTCAAATTGCTCATGAAATTGTAGTTGAAAACCCTCAGAGATCATTCAATTTAACTTCCGTCTTAATTGGTAACGGTATCACTGACTCTTTGGTGCAGTCAGATTATTACCAACCTATGGCTTGTGGTAAAGGTGGTTATAAGGCTGTCTTATCAGAACAACAATGTGATAAAATGACTAGAGATGCAAAAAGATGTAAGCTATTAAATCAAGCTTGTTATTTTAGTCAAAGAAGTATTCCTTGCTTTTTGGCGCTAACAGTCTGTAATGAAGCTTTATTATCACCTTATGAAACTACTGGTTTAAACGTTTATGATATTAGAGGTCCTTGTGAAAATCAGGATGGATTATGTTACGACGGTCTAGTTAACGTTGAAGATTACATGAATCAACGTTTTGTTCAAGATGCTTTAGGTTCTGATGTTCATAATTATACTGGTTGTAGCAATGAAGTCTTCGCAGGCTTCATATTAACTGGTGATGAAGCTAAACCATTCCAACAATTTATTACCGAACTGCTAGATTTGGATATTCCAGTTTTAATCTATGCCGGCGATAAGGATTATATTTGTAACTGGTTAGGTAATCATGCTTGGACAGATAACCTTGAATGGAAAGATCATGATGCCTATGAAATTACGCCAATGAGTGAATGGATTTTATCTAATACTCTACGCTCAGCAGGCCAGGTTAAAAACTTTGGTCCTTTAACGTTTGCCAGAATTTATGATGCCGGACATATGGTTCCTTACGATCAACCGGAGGCCAGTTTGGAAATGGTCAACCAATGGATTTCTAATTTACATCTTAGTGCGGAAGCTATAAATAATTAAGATTTACCCTATAGCGACTTTCCCCTTATATAAACAACTTTTCTGCCCTCGTGAATACTTATATATTACCCCTGCTACTCTGTATAAAGGATCCTTATATGGAGTACATTATTCTAATAAATATTTTACAGAAACAAAATATCAATCGTTCACTTATTTTTAATATTTTCTTTACTTATTTATATAATTGTTTACTCATGCATAACATGTCATTCTTGCTATGATCATTGTCAGTAGTCTTTTTCTTTCATATATGACTCTATTGTAGTTATTTTGAACCATATAACGTGCGTCACCTGTCATGCTATCAAATATATCAATCTTAGATATCATAGTTAGACCTCTACGAGACAGTGCATCCAAAATCTCCTCGTGATAATGCTCGAGCTCTGTAAACTCCTCAAAGGTTACCAGCATGCCGATAATGTCAAACGCAACAATGACAGTTTGGTGATTTTGTTCCAAACCAGATATTCTTCTTAGTTCTTCTCTTGTAATTAGATAAAATCTGAACAAACATATTGGGTTACTTCTCAATAGATATCTCATAATTAATGCAAATCTTAGTTTACATCCGTCATCTGAAATAGAACTGCTGAATAGAAGAGCACCCTGGTATAACGCGACATTGGAACACATGTGATCCGAAGACAACCAATCCGCTAGTTGTTGTGGAATTTGATTATTGTCATCTAATTTAACCATATCTTGAGAAAGATGGGTGTCATTGACCGCCGACATAAATTGTTCAGGACTGAAAAGTAGGTATATCGTGAATAGATAACAGAAGAATGTCTTTGTTGTTAGGTCCTTCTCCATTTCCAAATAAGAATTTCTGAAAAGAGACTTTAGACACTCCATTGATGCCGCTTTCAAAACAGGGATAGAAAGACCTCTCATAATAAAACCAATTAATATATGTGGGAAGTTACTGTTAGTCCATGTAACACCTGCAATAGTTTCTAGTTCAGATAAGAAACCAGAAGCAAATATTCTCGAGTCCATTAAAATCTCAGGAAGTCTTCTTGTATTATTACCGACTGCAAAATGGTTACTATATAATTTTGTTAAGCAACTTATCATAAAGAACATGCCACTTTCAAATTGAACTTGATATGGTGATTCCAGGATTGTCGTGGAGAACCAGAAAAGTTCTTTAACCAACTCCAGAGATGGTTCAAGCCCTTCCACAATTTTACTATAGGTAAAAGAGTGCGCTACAGTTAATGTCAATGTTTCATCGGTTAAGATAGGAGTGGCGAATACTTTCATTGATTCAGTCAGTAAATCTTTGCATAGAATTTCTGAAATGTCAGTCTTTCCAAGAATACCCAGGATCATCATAGCTCTTGCAGACAAAAATGAATGATGGGTAAAAATAGAATTCATTAAGTGTTTCTTATATCTTGTTTTCCACTGCGCTGCTTCAGTTTGTGAGTTACATTCCATCAGTTCTAAAATGTTGTTGATAAAGTGTTCTAAGGTTCCGAATTTACTTGATAATGATGGTGAGCTAAAGTTTATAATTGAAAGAGATTTATCTCCAGAAGAACCGGACATTAATGTTATCTTTTGTCTGGAAAAATTATCACTTAATACTTGAATTCTTTGTCTTTGTTCTTCTGAAAGAGATTTGTTCAGAGTCAATGAATGACAAATATTCATAAGAAGCTTGTGTAATGATAAACGTAAATCGATTGGACCAATATCAATTAGAAGTGATATTATAAATAGAATTTCCGATAAGTACATTTGACATAATAGTGGAGATTCAAAGAATAATGAAATGGATAATTTGGCTAGAATAGTAATCTCTGACCAACCCCTAGTAGAAGATTCCAACTTTAGCGACGGTAAAAAGGATCTTATGATCGTAATAAATCTCTTCACAATTCTTGCAACTATATCAATAGTTGGGAAACACGTAAGTAACACTGTCGCTTTCTTCCAATCCTTATTTTCAGAGTCCCTTTCCAAAGCATGATTAATAATTTCATCTACAACTATTGAAGTTAACCTACCATCTAAAGCTAATCTGTACCAAATTTGTTGTAAATACATAGTGGTAAAGTTTGAGTCACTAACAGTTAGATGAATCATTGACCTGACAATTTTTGCGACTAACTCAGGGCCATCTTCGACATCCATAAGATAGACATAATCATACATTGTTGGAACCCACAATGATAAGCAACATATGATAGTTGGAACAGAGTCGTGTTTGATAACACCATTTTCAAGACCCTCAACCATGTACTTCCATATGTAAGGTGTTAATTCTGGAGATGAGAGACACAAAGATTTGGTTACAATTGTTAAGAATGTTGTTGTATCTTCGGGCACGTAAAGTTCAGAACAGTTGTAAAATACAGTACCAAAATTCAACCCGAATGCATTTTGAGTGGCAACCATTAAATTATACGAAATATGTTTCACCGTATCATCGTCATTAAATAAACCTACTAAAATGATTAGGCACAGATGACAGATAATTTCGTTTTTCTCCCTCTTAGTTTTATCACTTGAGTTGGCGTTATTAGTAGCAGTAACTGCATCCACTTGGTTGTAGCTCTCAGACTGTAATTTACTTTGTACATAGTAGAACATCTTAACGATTTCCAAATACTTTGTTGTGGACATTATTAACCTTTCTCCATCGAAAAATTCGATTGTGAATTCTGTGTCGGAGTCTGTATGCGACGTTACATGAACAGTTTCGATATCAGTAACTTCATAAACATTATTAAACTTAACTTCAAACTGTTTGTTCACATCTTCTAATGTATATATTTTTGGTTTCTCTAGTAGAACCTGGAAGTAACGATCACCTAATTTTAATTTCATGGGAACAAATTGTTGAATAGTCTCATCGAATAGTTGAATATCATGGATTGAAACACGGATGTTCTGATAGACTTCAATATTTTTATGACATAGTTGTAGTGATTTGATAGTATTTATGTCTGTATTTGTGTTCACAAATTGTTGTGGAATTTGATAAAATGAAAGTGGATGACCCATTTTCTGAACTTGTATCCAACCATCCATAAAAGCTTCGGTAATATTCACGTAGTATATTCTTAGACAATTCTGAAGAGCAATATTAGGTAGAAGGGAACATAAAATGTTGCATAATTTATTAAATTCAACAGGTTCTAAAGAAAACTCCGTACAGTCAAATACTAAGTAGTATTTATTAGTCCATAATCTAGCATATAGTTGGATCACACGATACGTAAGTAACTCAATTTCGTTTGAATGAGACCCAAACAGGTTAAAAGTTACTGTCATTATTGGTACACCATCTTGAGACATTGATTCATGAATATAGTCGACAGTTTTATTTCTGTCCAATTGTGAAATCCTAAACCCGTGTCTATTCATAAATTCATATAATTGTGGATATTTATCTATGTGCTCTTTGATATATCTAGGGATTTCATTCTTTATTTCCATTGTTGGTTGGCCCATGACACCTAAAATCTGGTCAAATAAAGAGAAAGTTTGTTTTGCAACTCTAAGTTGGTTTATGGAATGAATGTCAGAAAGTATTTCAGCTCTCAAATCATAGTCATAAAGGTAGATAAACTTGTGTAAGTAACTGTAATCATATCTACAAGCTTCACTATCTGTTCTAATGGGTATTTCAATTAGTTTTTCGTAGTTACATATAGATTCTAGAAAACTGAAAATTTTCTTTTTGCATTCTGCTAATATATCTAGATGAGGTTGTAAGGTGGGCCATTTCAGATAACCTTCGGTATTATTGGCCATTGCTTGAATAACTTTTGCAATAGTAATGTAAGATCTCCTGCTTCTAGAGTCACAATATGTCAAAATATCTTCTGAATCAGGTGTGACTAAAGCGGGACCGATAAATCTTAAAAAGACAAATGAACCAACGGATATGTACGAATAATCGGGGAATTTAGCCTCAACTGATTTATAAATTGTTTGGCAGATGTGTATTAATTCCTTTGGGAAATAATCTAATGAATTTGAAATTTTATCGACAACTTTCACGAGATATTTTAAAAATGCAGATACTTGGGCCTCAGCGTTTTCAGATTCTGGTGTTAGACGTTCAATTTCAAACCATTCCATATCTTCATCTAATTCGTGTAACGGTTTTCTTAAGGTTTGGATTAAATAATTGGAACCTCTTGACTTAGCATATATGGAAAGGGCTCGCGTAGCACAACTATTCCTCCTTAATACTTCTGCGTAACGAGAAGCATCCGCAATTTCGTCCTTAATAAGTTCATCTATAACAATATGAGATGCATTTCTAGTTTCAAAAGCTCTGATTAAACCAGCAGCATATTCGTCTGTATCATTCGCTGGACAAACAATACTACCCCTGTATGTTAAGCGTGGGTACTTCATTAAATGAAGTAATAACTTATCCATTATTGCGACCTTTTTGGAATCATCCTTGCTTTTCAACAATGGATAATTGGTAACAATTTCGATAAACACTTTTAAAAATGCAATTCTAATATTTTTGTTGTCAGAGTAGCCCATTGGTAAACTGTACTTTAAACTTGCATCCACGTTTGAATTCGATAAGTTTGTTAGAGCAACAATAATATTTTCGTTGAGGATATTTATCTTATGCTTCAAAGAGACTGGATATCTCTCTGAATTTGTACTTTTTTCTAAACCTTTTAATAAAATTGAGAAATAATTCCCAAATGTCACCAGTTCCGATCTGCTAAACTCCCCAGAAGTACTAGAATACTTTGTATTCAGAGGAATACCTTTGGTTAGATATGCTAAAGCTTTTGCGGACTCGATGGATGTATCAATGTATAGGAAATCTAGGTCACGTCTTTCTAAGTCCATCTCTCTGTGTGGTTTTGCAAGATTCTCTAAATCGTATTCCTTTGTGATTGCAATTTTAAACCAATTCATCACGACACTTATCCATCTGTTCTTCAATAAGAAATGATTCTTGATCGCTAAACTACTTTCAGAAGAGGATATAGAAATTAACATTTTTGAGATTTGAATAATGGCCTTATAATAAAGAACTGATTCATGTGGAATCCTTTCAATGATATCTATTAAGTCCATGATGGCATCCACGATTCCATTTGAAAATAAAAGTAATCTTTGATCTTCGTCATCTCTCTTCAATATGGTTCTCAATATAATGATCAACTGTTCTAACAAAATGTACACCAAATTATCTGTATTTTCATCGAATTGAACTTTCTTCAAATCAATGATTTTTTTGTTCAAGTCTTCAAACAGTAAACTGTATTCAAGTGGGTGCAATTCAATACTAATAATATCTTTTGAATTTTCACGAGTCAATAGATCTGGATAATTTAACCATTCGCACTGCTTAGATATAAAATATCTCAGTTTATCGATTAGTATTCCCTTAACCTCTTTTAGATAAGCAAACTCTTGGAATCCTACCTCCTCATCGTCTCCAATAGTGAAAAGTACACCAGAAAGTGAAGCAATTATTCCTGCTAAGTTTCTAAAATCAGTCAACTCTTGTTGATCTAAAAATCTTGAGATAGAGTAATAATACCATCTATCGTATATTCCATTAAATGATTCTAAAACCAAAATATCTGGATGGGTAACATATTTCACAATATTATTCTTCAATTTTCTTAAAAATGCAACCGAACCAGCAGATGAATAACTTGAGGCAGCCGTTTCCTTAATAAATGCTCTATTGAATATACACGTCTTATCAATAGGCGCAATGTTTTCCTCGTAAAAAGTCATAATTTGATCTAACTCTTTGAAACACTGTTTTAAAAGTTTTGGTATCTTTTCCTCACTACATGATAATGACATGACTAAAGCAGACCCCAATGATGTGATCAATAATGGTCCTGTGGACTCATCAATGAAAATTACTTGGTCAATCAAATTTAGTTTCGTTGCTGTTTTAATCAGACAAGCTCTAGCCTCCAGTACCTTGACGATTACATTCAACAATAATCTCTTTTTCTTACTTGATAATGACATATCGGATAATCCTGTTGAAAATAATGTAATAGTGTATGAACATAACAAGAAATGTCTACCAAATAAGGATGAATCGGTAAAATCTGTATAATCTGAAATGTAAAGTATTAGAATATCCATAAATGATTCGGCACTGTTTTGTAATAATTGATTGGCGTCTAGCATGGCAACAAAAATTGGTTTAATTACAGTTCTAAAATTACCTGAATCCCAGATGGCATCTAAAGTTTCATCCACCGGAGAAATAAAATAATTACTGACTCTTTTGATTATACTGAAAACATTCATCATGATCTTTCTTGCATCGTTGTTGTATACCATTATATCACTATTATTTGTTGACACAGTGTTTGAAATAGTTCCTTTATTACTTGGATATCGTTGTAAATTCAAAGTAGCCTTCATTAGTGGTGATAATAAAGATTTGTCACCATTTGATTCGGATCTCATATTTATTTGACTACTAACTATTGATCTATTAGGTGTTGAAGTTGCCTCCAAATCTGGTGATGCAGTAGCAGGAACTGTGCTTGGAATTTCGATATCGGTCCTTCTATTAGCATTAGCTGGTGTAACCGGTTTTGAGTCAACTGAGATTACACTGGGAGAAGAATAGTGGATCTCTGAAGAAAGTCTTGTATGATGAGCATGTTCTGCACTTGGCATTAAAATGTTCAAACTTTCATCACTTGGAATTTGTGAACCACGTTGAAACTTAGTGGTGTCAAGATTACTTAATGAACTATCAGTGGATAAAAATTCATTCATTGTTGGATTATCAACAATTTTTGGTAAAATATCGCCAATATCCCAATAGTTTCCACGTTCATCAGCTCTGTCTGCATTAGTCTCATCCTTTCCAAATTCTTCTCTTGCTGTACTTTCACCTTTTTCTAATTTTAATAAAGCCAATCTTTTACTATCGAAAGTCTCTAGTATTGGACCATTTAGAATGGATAAGATTATTTTTGTTACCTTTGGATCAAAATATGGATAGGCTTTCAATAGTATATCAGCTGTAATTGAAAATAATGATTGGAAAAACTTAGATAAGTTCCTTACATTTTTTCTTCTTGATTCTTCCTTGTTTAGCAAATGTAGGCTGACCCTGAAACCTTCTGTATAAATACAAAGTTTCTTCAAATTTAATTGTTTTAATTCGCCATCTAATTCCAAATGTCCTAAAAATTCTTCCGGATTCAGTTGTACCGCAGCAGCGAAAAACTCCAATTTCAATCTTCTTGAAATCATAGGATATTTATTTCTACAATGTGTGATGTGTTTATTTGTAATGGATTTCCAATTTTTACCAATATCTAAATTATTACCTAATAAATGATAAAACCTTTTAGTCAAAATTATACATGGAAGATCATGAGTGTATAAGGATATGGAAGATGAAACAGTCATAAATGATAGAAGACATCTAATACCATCAACAAGAACAGTATTTGTTGTTTGTTGAGAACCATTAACAATACCTAATAGTTGGATCAAAAATTTACCTGGGCGACCTTTCCGAGCTGGAGTCGGTAATGAAGTAATCTTTTTCAAACCTTGAGCTAAATGCTTAATGCTTTGCAATCGTTCCTTTTCACTAGATCCGGACATTGTCCTCCTTCTTGAGACTCTTGGGAACTTTTCAGATTCTTCTTCAGAATCTGTCTCTACGTCAGGTATTTCCATTAAACCTCTGAAAGATAAATCGTTCATTTCACCAATACTATCAGTATCTAAAAATGTTCGTATAATTAGGAATCTTAATACGGCCATATTTGATAAAAGTTCAGAATTATTAAAAGTTGAGTAAAGTTCTAAAACGTTTTCTAAATAATATGCATTAATCTTTGAATCATATTCAACCTTATTGTCTATTTCATTTTCAATATCCGTACTCTCTGTTGTACTTTCATTATCAACGGATATGTTTCTCATCAATTCTTCTGAAGACATACCAGTTTCATTAATAGTATTTTGTCTTGCAAAAGAATTGTTATTTCTATAAGTTGAATTTTTAGATATGCTTCTTGTTAATCTCTCCATCTTAAATTCATTATTTCTACTTTGTTTCCTGTTTGGATCGACAGGATCATTACCAATTGGTGTGTTTCTTTCAGAGTAAGGATTTGGGAATACTGATGAAGATACAGAAGATAAAGTTGTTGTTGACATCTCTTGACCAGTCAATGGATTAATGGGTTGTTGGTTAACCGCAGGATTTGGATATTTAGGATTCAGACTTGTTGTTGACTGTGCTAATGGATGTGTTGCAGCATTGTTATTATTCCTTATCGTTGAAAAATGCCTTATATCTGAAGTTGGTGTCGAGCAGGAAGATGCATTAGTTGAATGATCTCTTGCGATTTGTAATCCTGAGGAACTAGAACCTGAAAAGGTGTGATGGTGACTATGTAAGAATTGTTGTTGTAATTGTCCATTAAATGAAGTTGGAGTATGTGGAATTACCGAGGAAGGATTATTCGTTGTTGTTGTTGCTGTTGCTGTTGCTGTTGCTGTTGCTGTTGATGTTGCTGTTGGTACACTTGTCGTTATATTGTTTACATCGTGTATAAAATTGCTATCTTTTTTATCCTGATGGTGGTTCTGTGAACTCAGTATGTTTGATACATTAAAAGTTGAATAAACATCTTCAAATAATGTATTTACTAAACTTGGTATCTCTCTAATTGGATCACTTGTTTCAGTGCTCTCTAAATTTTCTAGCTTCTCATATAACGAAATATATTCTTTTGGTCTTGCCATTATCCAGAATATAAAAGATTTTGAAAAATAATATAATAATAAGGAATAGAAAACTGTACGTTTCATTGCGAATGTAATTCTTCTTACCATTTTCAAATAATGTGGTAAATTTCTATTTGTAATGAACAAACAACCGAATAATTCGATATACTCTACAATGGCTAATTCTGAAACTGTATGTCTGATTGCTAATGGTTCTAAAATCTTGGTTCTTATTATTGAGTCAAATTGTTCACGATTGGATGCAGCTATAAATCTCAGCAGGTATTCTATTGTTAAATCTGTCTTTTCTAAAATGATTGGTGAGTCCTGTTCTGCGATAAACTTTTGATATTCTGGTAGAATATGAACAAAAGTTACGGATCTACTTGCATGTAAATTTGGTGACATATTTCTTAAAAGTTTTAAAGTACCCGTGTTACATTTTAATCTTATACAAACTTGAATCAATCTTTCTGCTACTTCTGGTTTTAATTTGCTTGGTCTCTTTAAATGTAAGCTTGCCCTATGAGTTGAAAATCCAACTACAAAACTTTTAAAATAAGCTCTTTGTTTTTCAAATGTATTCTCTGAGAAAGCATGACTCTCTGCAGTATTTCTCTCCTTACCACATGCTTCCCAATAATATTCTAATGTATCTGATAATAATCTAACTAGGATCAAAAGGGAATTAAGAGAATCTTGATTTATCATTGCACTGTTCTTATCGTTTACCAAGTTCCCATTATGAATAATTAAATCGATTAAATCCAAATTATTTTTAATAACGGAATTAATATCTCTTGCAATAGCAACATTTAAGATGACAGCTCTACAGGATAGAAAAAATTCATTTATTTCTACATCCTGATAAGTTGCGATATTAGATTTAATAGGCAATAAAGGGAAAATTCTATCGAAGAAAAGATGTTTTGCTAAAGTATCTGTCATAAAATGATTACTGGATTCATTACTTTTCGTTCTATCTATGAGTTCTGTTGAAATCTTCGTATTGTTTGAACTCATTCTATCATGTTGCTGCGATGAGTGATTATTATTACTCCTTGTCGAATCATTAGTATCCATATCTCTTTTTTTCCTTTTCATATAAATGCTATGCTTTTTTGTGTAAGAATATGTATGTATCTATGTCTCGGACTCCTATGAGATATAATATATGGTTAAAGATATATAAAGTATTAGTTTGTATATGACTATTATATAAAATAATACCAAGTAAATAAATCTATTTCAAACCTATTGTCTTTGACAGAAACAGCTATTGTCAAATGAGGATATGTCGTTAACCTTGTGTAACTTTCTGTCTCAATAACAGAATATAAGAAATTCCCTTTTTCCTAATCCTTCTCCCCCCCACTAAATTTCCCATCCGGGACAATAGATACAGAAGTAAATATTGTGTAGATTCCCCAGGTAACCATATCAATGTCCCGGCACAGCCGGGGAAACGATTGTGCACATAATGTTTACAATAAGGCCCTCTGTCCCGTATCCTTCTTCTTCTTTCTGTCGCAGTGGTGGGGGCACACACACGTCATGCAACGCTGTCTTCTCCGCGGGAGAACTGCACTGCAACCCGAGCGCGCAGTACAGTACCGACAGACAGGCAGACAGACGGCCCAGTTTCAATTTTCCGTTCTTCTGGCCGATTGATCAATCGGCCGGTGGACGCTGCGACTCCGCAGCGTAGGCTAGAGAAACATAGATATAGATAATGAGTGGGACAAGAGCAAGAAAGTAAGCTAGGCAGAGAGGGATAGAAAGACAGAATCTGCTGGTTAACAGGTTGTTAGTGATGCTAAGTAAACGGAACAATGGTTGAAAATCTTAAAAGGATGATACCTGTTCTGTATATAAAGTGTATAGAAATGTGAGGGACAAAGTTAATTATCCTATTGTTGTTGTCAGTCCCTTGAACGGCAAACCGGCAATACCGATCTTTCATGCTGACATTACGCATACGTTTGTTTCTTTGTCTGTCTATATGTTTGTTTTTGACTTCTTTTTTAGAGCTACGGTGCCTATATCATATCATGCTTTTTTTGTTTCGTATTTTTAATCTTTATTCAACATAATATTGAAATTATTCATGCCAGGTCCGTCTCTACATTGTTTCTTCTTTGTGAAAGGTGATCTTTTTGTAGTAGTGTTATCGTATGCTCGTTGGTATAACATATAACACACTTTCTTAGCTTCTTTATATTGAAGTTTCTTATAACCAATACATTTCATCATGGAATGGAATCTTTCACTAGTCATATATCTAGAATTTGCTAAACAAGGTAACGGTAATACAATGAACACATAACCTTTCTCATCCCTTTTCAAGAATTGTTCAAATCGTTCACACATTTCCCCTCTACCAATTGGGGTAGGTACAAAATTTAATACCAACGAACATGATATTAAATCAAATTTATCTGAATCCTCCTTTGGTATTGGTCTCCTCATGAAATCTTGTCGTATGATTCCCTCTGCATCATTAGAATTATTCAAATCAATTCTTACTACTGGGTTAAATATACCACTAGTACTAATTTTATTCCTGGAACTTAATGACCCAATCTCTAAGGCACGCATCACCCTCTTATCTTCCCTTGGTATTATCTCTTTCATCCATTCAATCAATATCTTGGATGAATCACCACCTCTTTTAGAATCTTGTCCCATCTTACTAGCCATTTGATAGTTCGCTAATCCTTGTGAATCCGTTAATTCATAGTATACATAACCCAACAATTTATACAGTAAACTCTTATCTTCTTTATGTTGGTTGGTTTTAATCAATTGAGTTTCAATTATACTATTCATTTCTTTATGCCTTAAATCACTCCCTTCACGAAAGTGACTGTTCCCACTACGCAGGGATTCATATAATAGATTATTAGCATCATCCAAGCTTAATAACTTCAACAATTTCAACTTAGTTTGATTCAGAAAGTGGTACCTACGAATAATCTTCCTAGTCTTTGAAGGCTTAATCGTCTTTTGTTGGGTCTTGTTCGGACCAACAGGCTTCCCAGTAATTGATTTGCCTCTACGGATCATTTTCTCCTCTTGGGCTTGTCTTTCATTCGTAATTGTATTTGTCTATAACATTGCGCTATCTTGCTTCTTTATACGTTTGCGATGAGCTCAATCATATGTGAAATTCTTCTTTTTTTTGTTTTTTTCTACTTTCTATTAGTTGTGCGCACTTTTCTTAGCTCATAGAAAATTTTCATATGAAAAATATCAACTTCAATAGAAAGAGATGAGATGCAATGATTTTAAGAACAGTGCAACTCTCAATGCATTTTAGAGGTAAACATTAACGCTAGGATAACTGTATGCAATGTCTGACAATAAGAAGGTTCAAGTTAATTGGGATCAGTTGAAATGGAATTCCGTTCCAGTTTCTGATGCATTAGATGATTTTGGTGGATTCTATGGTTTAGAAGAAATTGATGGTGTCGATGTCAATATCGTGAATGGTCAAGCTCAATTATTCACTACTGATAAGCATATCAAGAATGAAAATGATACTGAAGATTCAGAAAAACTAACAGCCGATCCATTTGAACAAGATGAAAAGAGCAATGATGAGGATGTAAATCCATATGGTGAAGATGAATTAATTGAATTTAAAAATATGGATGAAATGAGTGAAGGTGAATTAAGTTCCGCAGATGATTCAGATAACGAGTTTGGTGATGAGTTCGACGAAGAAGAGAAATTGATTCTAGGTGACAAACCACAAACAGAAACTGAAAAGAAAGATGAACTGGCTGCAAATGTGTTTAATGCTGATCTTAACTTGGAAGATGTCATTTCTTCTTCTGAATTACCAGAATGGGAAAAAATCGGTAATTTATCCATGACTGTCTTACAAGGTTTATCCAAATTAGGTTTCGTTAAACCAACAGAAATTCAAGCAAAGACAATTCCGTTGGGTCTTGAAGGTCATGATATTATGGGTAAGGCTTCAACTGGTTCTGGTAAAACATTAGCATATGGTATTCCAATCCTAGAAAAGTTAGTTGAATCTCAAAATACCAAGAATAAAGACCCAATTGGTTTAATTTTTACTCCAACAAGGGAATTGGCTCAACAAGTGTCACAACATTTACAAAAAATTACAGAGTTAATCCTACACGAAAAGAATAAATATGCTATTCTATCTCTTACGGGTGGTCTATCTATTCAGAAACAAGAGAGATTGCTGAAGTATGATGGTAGTGGTAAAATTATCATTGCTACTCCTGGTAGATTCTTAGAATTAATTGAAAAGAACTCTGATTTATTAGAAAGATTTTGTAAGATTGATACACTTGTATTAGATGAAGCTGATAGATTATTACAAGATGGTCATTTTGATGAATTTGAAAAAATTATTAAATTGTTAAGATCTCATCGTAAGAAGACAAAATCTCAATATTGGCAAACAATGATTTTCTCTGCCACTTTCTCAATTGATCTATTCAATAAATTAGGTTCTGTTACTCGTCAAAAGAAGAAGAACGAAAAGGAGGATGAATTACAACTCGTTTTGAAACATTTGATGACAAAGATTCACTTCAGATCAAAACCAATTATAATCGATACAAATCCAGAATCCAAGATTAGTTCTCAAATTAAGGAAGCATTAATTGAATGTGCACCATTAGAACGTGATTTGTTTGTTTATTATTTTATAACGATGTATCCAGGTACCACATTAGTGTTCTGTAACGCCATTGAATCTGTCAAAAAATTAAATGCATACTTGAATCAATTAAAGATAAACACATATCAAATACATTCTCCAATGACTCAAAAGAATCGTTTAAAGAATCTTGAAAAATTTAAGGAAAAGGCATCTTTCAATTCAAAGATTAATAAAGCTACTGTTTTAATTGCGAGTGATGTTGCTGCTAGAGGTTTAGATATTCCACAAATTGAACATGTTATACATTACCATTTGCCACGTACAGCAGATGTTTATATTCATAGATCAGGTAGAACTGCTCGTGCATCCAACGAAGGTGTTGCCGTTGTTCTGTGTTCTCCACAAGAATCGGTCGGTCCATTGAGAAAATTGAGAAAATTATTAGCCTCTGATGACGTTAAAGTGAAAAGTAAAGGTAAGAAGATGAAATGGCAAAAGACTATTTCATTATTACCAATTGAATCAGATATCCTTGCACAATTAAAAGATCGTAGTACATTAGCATCTGAGTTAGCGGATAATGAAATTGCAACAAATTCTCTACATAAGGATGATAATTGGTTAGCAAAGGCAGCAGAAGATCTTGGTATTGATGTTGACTCTGATGATGAGAATAAGGATGTTTATTTAGCTAAGAATAAGACCAAGAAGATGAATAAAACTATTAGTAAAGATCAAGCCAAATTTGATAGAATGAAATTAAATGAATTGTTGACCATACCATTGCGTAAGGATAGAAGACAAAAATATTTAACTGGTGGTTTAGTTAATTTAGCTGATCATTTAGTTAAAAAGAGGGGTCATAATGGTATTATTGGCCATGAGAAGACAGATGCATTATCAACGTTGAAAAATAAAAAAAGAAAGAAGTAAATAAATATGTATTTAATAGAAATTCTTAATATGTTGTATTTCAAGATGAGATTGATAATAAACTCATTATATGGTGAGTTTTATCACTTTTTTCAATTTGTTTACTTAATGAGACATACTGTGTTGTTCTGTAGTAGTTACCAAAGTTAAGAATTTGAAAGCTTAATGGAATTTCGAGCTAAAATTAAAAAAAAAAACATAGAAAAGAAAAAGTGGCATGAACTGTCGTACAGTAAACCTTCAACCGAAGCATCTAACGTCTTAATAATTTATTGTAGAGCATCTCTGAATTTATTGAATCTTATATTATTATAGTGTGCTATATATAGATAGATATATTACATATTAATAAAACCAGGACTTTACTCACCATGAGATTAGAAAGAAAATATATACACAATGCGATTAGATGAAATCGTAATCTGATTCACCATCATCATCATAATATTCATCATCATCTGAATCCTCAGCCAATTGTTCGAAGTTGACTTTGTAACGTAACAAAGCACCAATACCACCGAAACCTGTAACGAATTGAGCACCTTCAGAAGATTTATCTGTAATGAATTCTAGATTTGCACCGTAGTCCTTATAATGTTCAGCTAACCATTCGACTAATAATTGATCCGATACGACATCCATTTCTTTACCGGTAGCTTTATCGATAGCGTATGATTTATCCTTATTTTCCGGATTAATATATTTAATAATTTCTTTATCTTCTGCATCTCTGTAAACGTATCTAATAATATTTAAATTTTCGAAAACGATTAAAATTTCTACAGCACCTAAATCTAAAGCCTTTAAAGTATCATCAACACCATAACAGAATTTACCAGTATCTTGAGAAATTTCATCGAAATAAGCATCTAATAATTTTTTCTCTTGAACGAATTTAACATTAGATAAAGTTTCAGCAGATAATTCGATAGCTTGATTGAAACCATTTTCACCACCATAGGAGACATCAACAATCTTAATAACTTTAGCAGCTAATCTTGGATCGAATAATTCAGATTTATTTAAATCTGTCTTGAAATCTGCAGAACCTGCTAAGACAAGACCCTTAACGTTAACTTTATCATTAGTAATGAAGTTTTGTACTGCGACTTCTGCGACTTTTCTAATATAATTATGTCTCTTTTCATCTCTTAAACGAGCAAAACGTAAAGCGGATTGACCACCTCTACCATGCTTCTTTGGTAAATCGACGGTAAATTTATGTAAGACGGTTCTACTATTACCTGATAATAAACCAAACAAGGTACCTTGACCATCCATAACGATGAAACCGAACTTATCATCTGCTTCTAATAATTCAGATAAGACTTCAGTATGAAACTTATTATCACACATATATAAAGAAGTATTAATTGGTTTATATGGTTCGATATCGAATGTGACTTTCTTTTCTTTACCATCTTCAGTAATCATATCACCACAATATAAGACTAAACCATTTTCTGGTAATTTTGAATAAAGTTTTAATTTTTGTTGTGTTGAAGTAATTGCTGAAAGGACAGATAATCTATTAACTCTTGATTTAATATTTGAAGCGGTACCATATTCATCAGTTAACATCTTTTGAGTCATTGCAATTTGAGATTTTGGCGGTAATACTAAAGAAATCATAGAGGTACCATTACCTCTTGCCTTTTCAAGAGATTGAATCAATTTCTTAATCTTCCAAATTTCGATATTTTTTTCAGCTTCAGTTTCTAAATCCATTTTATCTTGTGAATGTCGTCGGTTATCTTTATTCTACTACAGTTGTAATATAACTACAATTACAAGTGTATAAGCATATATATATGAATAGGCAGATTTGATATAATTTTAATGTTATACTATACAAACACCCGAAAATTGTTGTTTGGTAGCAGCTAACAAATTTTCCAGTTGGGAAGAAAGCTCATCACTAGTGAAAAAAAAGTTTCATCGAAAGCTGAGCGAGGCGAATAGAATAGAGAGCGACGAGAGAATGAAAGAAAAAATTTTCTTTTCAGTTACAACAGTACACCACATCGGTTGGGAGTGAATATGTCAGTTACTATGGCAAGAGCTCCTTGTGTACGTATCTTAAGATTTGATCATAGAAATGAACATATATAGATATTAATGCATTACGTATACAAAAATAGTTCATTCATATAACAAAATAAGGCGGTGTGATAAAGGTTATATATTATAAAAGGCTGATTACTAATTTTAAAAGGATATCGGAGTCTTGCTTATTATGTATGTATATTGTTATATTTATGATGGTAACCTTTATTTTTCTTCTCCTTCTACTCCGGTTTCTTCTATCTTATTGTATACAGTGTGTAAATAGTCTATGTATTACCTATAATTCTAAGATAACCTTTATTACTTTAGTGGAGTTGGAGATACAGATGACTAACAAGAGTAAATGAAAGAAACTATATATAAATGAGATTTAATTGACTAATTCTGGATCAAGACAATTCTTATCTCTTCCCAAAATTTTTATTTATCTGTAATATCTTCTGATATTATCCGTAGGTAAAATATACTATTTTTATTAATAAGAACTATTATAATAATAAACAGATCTATCTACGAATGTTTTTCTTTTGGTTTTAGGTATTAAAGGGTCCATTCTTTCTCTATAATTCTAATTCTAATTCTAGTACTTAAGTCTTTGGCCAATATGTTTTTTCTGCCAATTGACAGAACTGTAACGCTCAGCAACAACCCTAACAGCCAGAGAACAAAATAAAGTAAGATAAAAGATAGGGTATACCATGGACGAATATCACTAACAACGATAAAATGCTTGCTTTCTCGAGGCGGCGTCCATCCATACACCCCATACCCATTACAAGAAGCCGAGTCTGCCTAATTTTCTTTTTAATAAAGAAAAACCGGGGTTTTTGCCTATTTTAATTATACTTAATTCTCCGTAGATTAATACCATGTTCTCTCGAAAATGTCTTTTGTTTCAAATACCTGCAAGATGTACAAATAATCCGGTATGTTGAAAGAACAATAAAACAATAAGGGCCACCGTTACAGTATGAACATAATACCGTTTGTGGTATTTCCCGCGTGGAACAACAGCGACAACTGATTTGTTTCCGCCTGCTCTCCCCCCTCACAGAACCTTCGGGAATTTCTTATAGAATCCAGGTCCTTGGTGGGTGGCGTGTTTTGGGATTCCTGTAATGACAGCGCGAGACAAAGCCAAGGAGACAGAAATGGACGGCTTCTCTTACCATCAGTCGCAGCAACCGCGGCTTCCTCTAGCACGTTTCACGCTTTTATAGTGGTCAACTCAGACTCTCTCTCTCCCCCACGGCCCCACGGCAGTTGTTCCCGCCCACGTTACTCTGCGAATAAATACGTTCAGAAGGAACGTCTGATTGATATATATATATATCACTCAGTGGAACCCCTACAAGCAAAGAAATAAACCAAGTTGAATTTCTCTCACCATCATGATATTTAGGGCAAGAATTTGCGTACCCACGCATATACATATGTACTGCATAGTTTTGTTATTTGAAATAACCAGCAAAATATGCCAATGATAAATTCTCAGTACTTTGGAGCCAGATAGTTTTGTAATCAATAATGCAATAACTAACAAATGATGATTGATTGACTACACAACAGCTGTTAACAGCACACACTCACATACTCTCTCTTCTCTTCCCTTTTGTTCGTGTGATATATTTCGAATTGCAATTTAGAAATTATATCTTTAAAGAATTGTTCTCCATTTTCTGGTAGTGGTAGCGCTAGTGGTAGTGGCAAATTGCAAATTGGATCATAAGACACAATCTTGTTGTTCGACAGCTAACACCAGACAACACCGAACAAAACAAAAAAGATAATTATTCTATTCAATTCTCTCTTTCTCTCTCTTTTAAGGTAACAACAAGCTGGGATATATCTTACATACCCAAATGACAACAAGAGCAAGAAAGGAAGCACAACAACATAACAACACACCATCATCTCTTTCGTGATTATTATTTTTCTGGGTTTCTATCATGTAATTAATTAACAAACACTAAATTTCTTAATTTTTAATGATATCTAGCTGCTACCTTAATTTCTGTTGCTGGTTGTTCTCATGAAAGTGGGCAAGTACAAAAATATATATTCTCATTTTCTTATAATTTTTATCAATTACCAAATATATATAAACGCAATTAATTGATTGTTCCTGTCACATTTTTTTTTGTTACTGTTGTTCTTTATCCTTTCAATTTAATTTAATTTATTTATTTTATTATTCTTCCCTTTTATTCATTTCATCTCACCGTACACATATATATCCATATATCCATACAAATAAAATCATTTAAAAATGTCTATTCCAACTACTCAAAAGGGTGTTATCTTCTACGAATCTAGAGGTAAGCTAGAATACAAGGACATTCCAGTCCCAACTCCAAAGGCTAACGAATTATTAATCAACGTTAAGTACTCTGGTGTTTGTCACACTGATTTACACGCTTGGCACGGTGACTGGCCATTGCCAGTTAAGCTACCATTAGTCGGTGGTCACGAAGGTGCCGGTGTTGTCGTCGCCATGGGTGAATCCGTTAAGGGCTGGAAGATCGGTGATTAC
>PPOO01000949.1:4337-55495 GCA_003708545.1 Maudiozyma turicensis
ACTCTGACATGTGAAGAATTCCTGTCCCTTGAACCAAATAAAAACTTCACATTCACAAAAAATCTGTTGAGAATTTCTTCACATGAGGAAGATTAAAAAAATAAATATTCACATGCACAAACAAAGAGGTACGGGAAAAAAGAGGTTATCACCGGTTAGTACGTTTATTTCTTAGTAATTCTGCCATGGAAGTATGCACCCACACTCCACACTAAGAACGTATCGCATGATCATCCCACCTCCCGCTTCCGCCTCCCAGAATTCCCCACAAGAAAATAGTAAGAGATGAAACTATATTTTCCTCTGTCCCAGGTCATCGCACACGAAAACCTTTAAATAGTACAAACAATTGACCGTAGTGGCTGAAATACCACAACAATCCTGAAGAACAAAGATGAGATAACCAACATGCCTCTATTTTATGAAAAATAATATAGAGGACAATAAAAGCAGCGTAGTACATGGCAATTATAACAATTGAAACAAAGGATGTCAGCATGTGAAGACATGGTAACCTAACAAATCCCTGCACACATCCTTGTACAAATCCTATTTCCCTGTGATAATCAAATCGGGAGAACCTTTTCAAAAATTCTCTTTTCTCCTCTGTGTCTCTGTCTCTCTCATTTTGTTTTTGCTTTTCTACCGTTGATCGATCAATTGATCGTTCGATTATGGCAAAATTCAATTTTGTTATCTTCATCTGTTTTCTCAATGGGTTGTGAA
The DNA here is from genome assembly GCA_003708545.1 of Maudiozyma turicensis. Classification (NCBI taxonomy): domain Eukaryota; kingdom Fungi; phylum Ascomycota; class Saccharomycetes; order Saccharomycetales; family Saccharomycetaceae; genus Maudiozyma; species Maudiozyma turicensis. The sequence goes on from PPOO01000949.1 coordinate 5,064, forward strand.
AAATTTATTCACGGCGAGTTTGAATATTTACCAAACAAAGCCCAATTCTTACGTGAACATGCATAAGGAAAGTCAATTAAGAGGAAACTCCTTTCGTGTTCTTTTCATCTTTGTAACAAATATATATAAATGATAAACGTTTACAGTTATCAGACCCGAATAAAATTATCAACTCATTTTCTATCATTTCTAAAGAAATATAATATCAAAGTATATTGCAATCATTACAGAATTTAGTGATATTTCTAACATCACATATAACAAATATATTTGAATTTATAATATATATTTATTAAACACAAGAAAATGCACGGAAGTGGCATACCTGGTATAGGTGATATACCTAATAACAACAACAACCATAGTACAAATAATAATATTCCACAATTTAGAGATGACAATTCATTGGTTAGTAGTGATAATCAATTTGAAGCACATATTACTAAACCATATACTGTGAAAAATGGTGATAATAACAGTAGCAGTAATGGTAATTTAGTTGAAATTAATACTTCATCAAATACCCCTTCCTTTATCGAGATTGATAATTCAAATAATAATAGTAATAAGAAACATGAGACCATTCAATATGATGAAGTTAAGATGAATTCTCATGATGACGATGATGATAATACCAATGAAAGAACAGATAATGATAGAATTATTATTAAACCTGTCAATGACGAAGATGATACATCTGTTATAATTACATTCAATCAGAAGATGTCTCCATTCATTATTATTTTAACTTTTGTTGCATCCCTATCTGGTTTCTTATTTGGTTATGATACCGGTTATATCTCTTCAGCTTTAGTATCAATTAACAAAGATTTAGATAATAAAATATTGACTTATGGCGATAAAGAAATTATTACGGCTGCTACCTCATTAGGTGCTTTAATATCAAGTATATTTGCAGGTACTGCAGCTGATATATTTGGTAGAAAGCCATGTATCATGTTTTCTAATATTATGTTCGTCATCGGTACAATAATTCAAATTTCGGCACATACTTTCTGGCAAATGGCCGCAGGTAGATTAATTATGGGTTTTGGTGTTGGTATCGGTTCCTTAATTTCTCCTTTATTCATTAGTGAAATTGCACCAAAGATGGTTAGAGGTAGACTAACTGTTATCAACTCTTTGTGGTTAACAGGTGGCCAATTAATCGCTTATGGTTGTGGTGCAGGTTTAAATCATGTCCATAACGGTTGGAGAATTTTAGTCGGTCTTTCCTTGATTCCAACTTGCTTACAATTTGTATTTTTCATGTTTTTACCAGATACTCCAAGATATTATGTTATGAAGGGTAAATATGAGGAAGCTAAACAAGTCTTACGTAGAAGTTATGTTGATACAACAGAAGAAATCATTGAACAAAAAGTTCATGAATTAAGAGAATTGAATAAATCTATCCCAGGTAAAAATAAGGCTGTTCAAGTCTGGAATACCATCAAAGAATTACATACAGTTCCTTCAAACTTAAGAGCATTAATCATTGCTTGTGGTCTTCAAGCTATTCAACAATTTACAGGTTGGAATTCTCTGATGTATTTCTCTGGTACAATTTTTGAAACGGTTGGTTTCACCAATTCAAGTGCTGTTTCGATCATTGTCTCCGGTACTAATTTCATATTCACTTTAATCGCATTTTTTGCCATCGATAAAATTGGTCGTCGTGTTATCTTATTAATTGGTTTACCTGGTATGACAGTTGCTTTAGCAATCTGTGCCATCGCGTTCCATTTCATTGGTATTAAATTTAATGGTAATGACGCTGTTGTTTCAAATGGTGGTTTCTCTGCATGGGGTATCGTTATCATTGTCTTCATTATCGTCTTTGCTGCATTCTACGCTTTAGGTATTGGTACTGTTCCATGGCAACAATCTGAATTATTCCCACAAAATGTTAGAGGTATTGGTACTTCTTATGCTACTGCCACTAACTGGGCAGGTTCTTTAGTTATTGCATCCACTTTCTTAACTATGTTACAGAATATTACACCAACAGGTACTTTTGCATTCTTTGCAGGGTTGTCTTGTCTATCTGCCATCTTCTGTTATTTCTGCTATCCTGAATTATCCGGTTTAGAATTAGAAGAAGTTCAAACAATTTTAACTGATGGGTTTAATATCAAGGCTTCTAAAGCTTTAGCTAAGAAGAGAAAACAACAAGCAAGAATGGTTCAAGAACATTTGAAATATGAACCAACACAAGAAATTATTGAGGAATAATTTACGTAATTAATATAATAATAATAATATATAATAACAACAATAAATATTAAAACAATCGATAAATTGGAAAAGAAAACACGTTATGCGTTTGCATATGCTATATAATTTCATAAGGAATATTTAATTCTTTTAATAACACGACTATTTCCGCAACCAAATCAGAATTCTCATGGGTTCTAATTTCAACCTTTTCAAAATCGGTGATTGAAATATCGGTCCCACATAAATATACATTATTCAATGATTTAAATAACTGTAGATGAGATAATGTTTCTTGATCTCTTTTAATATGTATGAATATATTAGAATTTATCCTCATCCCACTTATTACTTGAGAATCCTTACCAACTATTCCTGGTGATAAATGTATGTGGTTTCTATTCATCCTTAAAAGTTTCCCACTTTCCAAGATTAATAAACAATTTTTCAAATTTGTTCCATGTATCAATTTATCTGGTAAATCAGATACTTGTGTAATTGGGACTAATACAGAATCATCAGGTTTTATTTTCATTGAATGACCTTGTGTTGCAGCAATTGTATTCTTCTCAGAATCGATAACAAATCTTTTCTTATCACTATTTGCTACAATTCTCTCTATATCTTCCCTAGTACATTTGTGAGTCTTCAATCTATTATGGTTCAATAAGGCCTCTATGGAGATGAACCCATTATTATCAATTGCTAGACTCTCTTTAATGGCACCATGTCTTAGCAAATAAGTTAATGCCTTAGATATAAGGGTATCTCTCTTCTCGTCCATCTTTTCCTTGCTACAGTGATGAGCTTATATTTTATTTCTAGTTGTTGTTTTTTTCTTCTTTTTTTTCAGTCAAAATTAATCAATGTGGGCTTATTTATTCCGATGCGCATCATGATGAAAGAGTTCAACAAAATTTTAAAATGGACAAAACTAGTCAGGATAGTAATAATATAATAACAAATTGTGGTGAAATTAGACGAGAATCCCAACCTTTGTGGAATCTTGTTGATATAGAAGATACCACTTACGATATAACATAGGATTTCTACTAGTAGTAATGAAAGATCGATTTTCTCTGCGATCTTCTTTAAACCAAATTGCCAATAGGAGACAGATAATGGTAAGATAATAAGTGTTGTAATGAATGAAATCATTAGAATACGATATATCTTGTTATTATCATGTTTGTTATTGAATAAGTTGATCAGGATTATCATTATTAAATTCAATGAGAATGTTAGAATTGTCAATAATTTGAAATAGAATACGTTATCATAAAATCCATAATATAGTAAACTTATTGAGGAGACAACTAAATACGTAACCATACCATACAGATTAATTATTTGCCATTTTTGTTTCTCTATATCCGAATGAGTCTTAAAGATATGATATAGGAAATTTAAGAAACTTGCTTGAAACGAAGAAGCTAAATAGAAATTAATAATAATATAATCTGTCATTGTTGTTGAATGAAATTTTGGTATTAGATATAAATCTGTAAAACTTATTAATAGAAAAAAATATATGAACGATGTCATCGACGTTAAACATAAATTTATTGTATCATCTGTATTCTTAAACAAACATCTTCTTAATGATTTCAAATAAGAATTTGTATATGAATAGCCATCATTGGTTGTATCGGTCTTAGTATCATTCATTGCGTAATCGTGGTATGTTACACTCGTAATTCCAAGTTGGAAACAGTATTACATAACGACAAGAAAATTGGTGTCTGATATTCTTCCTTTTATATAATCTAGCATACATCAGATTGGGAACTCAAACATAATGGATCATAGCCACTTCAACATAACAGTTTCCCCCTTTATGTACCTCAATGCAGTTGTTGAATCCTTCTCTTCTTATATGTCAGAATGCTTGTTCCTCCATACCATTTCCCGCTGTACGTACGTACGCCCGTATTAAATCAGTGCCGGTGTTGAAAAAAAGATGGGCGACTGTTTCCTGTCAAAATTTCAACAGTAACAAACGGCGCGGGCAACAGTTATTCAACCATTTTCTTGTATGGCGATGCCAACCAACAACAACGACAACGATGGTCAACAATGAAACACAACACAGAACTACTATTATCACACCAACAGTATTTTTGGTCACCTGCAAGAGAACTCAATGGAGGTGATAGAGGTGTGATAGTTCGACTAAAGGATGCAATGTGTTATACGGTATATATTTAATAAGTACATGTTTTATATGAAGTATATGTCTCGGAGTATGTCTATTTACCTTAACTGCTTTCGGACTTTTTGGTCGAATTATACTGTCACTTTAGCATTTGTTGGTAATATCTTCAACACATTTGTTGACCGTGTTGTTGTGACAATGTGACGATAATCATCTTCCTTGCCTGTGTATATACCTGCTCGCAATAATTCTAACGACAAATTCGTCGATGGAGAAGAGCAGATATCACTGCTGTTCGTTCTCTCCATAGGGTAGTGTCGAACTATAGGTGAAACAACATTATGTGTTGGTATCAACCGTATAGGAGAATTCACTTGTTGTGATGATGTGTGTCTTCGTATACCAAATGAGAATCGACGATTGTTGTATTTATCCTTGATTTTTTTATAAATCAATTTCAATTTTCCCTTTGGCTTAGAAAAGGAGGAGTCTTCGGATCTGTCATTAGTTCCTAATTCTTCATCAATTAACCATTTCGGTCCATCATCACTTTCTTGTTCTGTAGCAAAAACCAATAACTCTTCTAACATAATGGTATCCAAAGACAAAGGCAACTTATTCAAACCATACATCATTTTTTGAATATTAGTGACATTTCCAAATTCGTGATGAGTATCTCTAACTAAACAATTGAGACACCGTCTATTACTTTGATAAATGGTCCCACATAAACAAGTTTTGGTATTGTGCCCACTATTGTTATTATATTGGTAGAACTGTTTGGTTCTAATATATTGTGTTATTTGTTTCTCAGCAAGCTGTATTCTCGATGGTATCATTCTGTTATATATATGTTTATGATTATTACTGGGGTCTTATCTTCTGTTACATAGGTATTCCTGTATTTGATGTTCATTACCTTTTCATATATTGAACACAGACGTCACTGTTTATTAATGCTGGGTCGCAGGACAAGAGGGACACAATTGATCGCGAAACAATCAATAAAATTAAACTAAACCACTGTTACAACATAAAATTTGAAACAAAACTTCCTTAAATATTCCCAAACTTGTGCGTACATATCTCTCTTTGAGGACTATCAATGTATATATGTGGTGAAGTGGCACAATTATTTTTAGAACCCTAGAACCCTAGAATCTTTTGTCAGTCAGGTCTTTTGAATAACCCTAACATATTAGTAAAAATTTCCTGTTGTTCTACGGACTTCCCTCAAAACGAAGACAACGAACAAAACAGTGAACACCCCTCGGAGCGAATATCCCATAATTCGTAATAGTGAGAAACAGTAATTAACCAATAAATCTATTACGAAATAACATATAACAGAATCATATTTATAACAAATAATAATTAAAATGATTAGTTGACCTCTTTATATCAGCTGAATACATGGATAAGAACCCATACTTCAACTAAAGACATTAATTTCTTGCATGACTTTTCAAGAATCATGCCGTTATATAAAGATGATATTGCTCCTGACACCAGGCCACTATTACCAACAGATGAAGACCAATTAAATGAACAAATTTTGAAAAGGAATAATGGTTCACTATCGCCTAACGAATTGTCATTGGGACAACGAAGTAATTCAAATAGAAATATGCTAGAGTTATTATCCCTGAAGAAATTAAATAAGGAAGTTGGTGTATCACAACAGAAAGCATTAACTGATACAAATAATTTTATTGAAATTTTCAATAGAGGGAAAAGTAATAAGAATAACCTGAAACAAGTTAATGAATTGCAATATGCAAATGATAACAATGATGAGGATGATCAAATATCATTGGGAAGTATAGATAATACAATGGAAGATACATATAAGGAAAATGAAATCATTGAGGAAACGCCGCCAGAGTCTCCTGATACTAGTATTGTACGCAAAGACAAATCAACAAATGACGAAACCCAAGAAGGGCTATCAATGGATCAGACTACAAAGAAGAGATATGATGAATGGGCAGATAGAGGAGCTGCTAAAATTGTCCAAGAAATGACAAATCCAAAGACCGGTGAAAAATACAAGAAATTAATTAAAAAGGGTATCAAGGATTTTAAATTTGGTGATATGATTGGAGATGGTGCTTACCCAACAGTGATGTTGGCTACGTCAATAGATACGGGTAAAAAATACGCTGTTAAAGTACTAAACAAATCATACCTGATTAAACAGAAGAAAGTGAAATATGTTAATATAGAAAAAAATGCATTACAAAGAGTTAATAACTCAAGGGCGATCATTAAATTATATTTTACTTTTCAAGACGAGGCAAGCTTATATTTTTTATTAGAATATGCTCCAAATGGTGATCTTTTATCATTGATGAAAAAATTCGGTTCATTAAACGAACACGTTACCTGTTACTATACCGCACAAATTATAGATGCAATCGACTACCTTCATAACAATGGTATTATTCATAGAGACATTAAACCAGAAAATATTTTATTAGATAAAGATTGGAAAGTTAAATTAACAGATTTCGGTACTGCAAAAATATTAGAAAATAATACACCAAATAAGAAATATGACCTTTTGACAAGATCCAAATCTTTTGTCGGTACAGCAGAATATGTCTCACCAGAATTATTAAATGATAGTTTTGTGGATTATAGATGTGATATTTGGGCATTTGGTTGTATCTTGTTTCAAATGATTGCAGGAAAACCTCCTTTCAAAGCGACCAACGAGTATCTAACTTTCCAAAAAGTTATGAAAGTCCAATATGCATTTACAGCAGGTTTCCCAACAATGATTAGAGACTTAGTGAAAAGGATCCTAGTGAAACAAATGAATAAAAGGTTAAATATAGCAGAAATCGAAAGACATCCATTTTATAAAAATAAAAATTTCAAGGATGGATCTGTTTGGACAGATTCAGTACCCGAATTTTCAGCATATAAAATTAATGCCAAATCAATGCTACCAATTCCAGATTTAAAGGATATCTATCCACTGAAAAGAACAGATATGAACCACTCCAAGAGATCTGCTTCATCTGCAGCCATTTCCAATTCACCAACAGTACAACCGTCTTCTTCTGTAACATCATTGCCACCACAATCACCTATTTTGCCAAGGTCTAATAGTTCTTATGCTATATCTAGTAAACAAGATACTAATACGGATAGATCCGACAATATTGAGGGTATTACTAATAAGAAACCAACTGATGAAAGGACATCGGCAATCTTAGAAACCGCTAGAAGGAGTGTAAGTTCTAGGAAAAGTTCCAAATCCAATAGACATCCAGTAAGTGGTGCCGCATTGGCTGCAAGTTTAGCATTTAGTAAGAAGAATGCATCCACTGGAACTGAATCATCTAACCCCACAAGTACTTTCACGACTGGAAACTCCAATACTTCCATTAACGCCACAACTGTGACAGATGAGCCAGAGAGAAAACAAGCTCACACAACCCAAAGGTCTCATCCTCATGGCCATGTACATTCAAAGAAACATAATATTACTCATAAGCATAATAATCATTCCGAAACATCACGACCTTCTACACCTGTAATGAAATCTACTAAGTCTAATATTTCACATGCGCACTCCGAAGTTGCTAAGAAACAACACGATTCTGAAGCAACTTCAAGAAGCGTATCATCCCAGTCATCAACTAAACACTTGACTCCTTATAAGCCAGGTCATAAGCCAAATGAGGATGATGTATCTTCAACGTCCGAATCAGTCTCATATGCTACTCAAATGATAACTAAGTCGGCACATGCTACTATCAACAAATTGGATATACCTTGGTCTTTCTTCCTTAAGGATATAGGGGAACACATTCTACGTGTAAGCGACTTTAATATTTCTATAGTAGATACCACTACTCTAGATAAGCAACTTACAAGGTTCCATAAAACCACAATTGATCCGTTCAACTCAAATAGTGGTACAAGATCAACATTACTGTCGCAAGTTGCCAGAAGTGGTGGTGAAATTACTGGCTTAAGAACTGGATTCCGTATTCCAGAAGGAAAGTACTATTCTTCAAATCAAATCGATTTTAATAACATCTTAGATAGTTACAAGACATTTGGGATTGATATACAGAATTTATTAACAACAGACGCACAAGTTGACGATGCAAATAAAATAATATCTGTAATTCCTAATCAAAAGAAACCCAACGGTGAAAATAAGGATACAAGACCTGATAAGACCAACGACGATTCCCAAAATGCGGCAGATGAAGACGAATCCGTCCATTCTTTATTCCCGGGGAAAGTCAAGAAGCTGTTTCATCACAATAAGGTTGCGTCTCCTAATCAAACAGCTATGCTGACTGTCAACCACGAACAGTTCATGAGAAGGACCGTTGTTATTACGAATTACGGTAGAGTCCTGACATTTGCTAAGCGTAAAACTGCATCCGAGGATAATGGCCTGATTTACAGTCTATGCTATGATATTGACTTATGCCAGATGGGTCTAGCAGTAAAAGAAATTGCATTACAGAATCCTGCTAACAATTTAATTGTATTACATACACCGTACAAGTCATTTCTATTGAGCTCAGTTGATGAAAATCATCCAGAAAAGAGGGATAGATCCAATGTCATCTGGTTTAAGACCATTAAAAAATCATTAAAATTTGGAACAGATCATAAGAAAGGTATTCATTCAAAACATTCGACAGGGTCGCCACATACAGTCCATGCATCACCAGGTAGAACTACAAATTCATTGAAAAGCATAGATACTACGAACAGTATAAAAATATCTAGTAAGCACAGTCCTAATCATTCTCCGTTATCATCCCCAACTTTAAAACAGGCCCCATCCCCAAGTGCATTAGGTCCAAGATCTAATTCAGGTGATAGCAAACATTCATTACTCCTACCAGCAATGTCCGAATCAATAGGAAATAGAAAAAGTAGGATATTTAATTCATATGTTAGTTCAAGGGAAAAAACTGGAAGAAGGACAAGCAAATTAGGTATTCCGACAAGTTCAAAATTAATCAATGGCCTACCGACAGCATCATCATCATCGTCTTCATCCAGCAGCATTCTAGGCTTGGGAATTTCCAGCAATAGCAACAACACTGACAAAGGTAACTCCAATCACCCCAATCAATCTGGACTATCAAAAATGAGTTTCAGGTACAAGTGATTCTTTAAAAAATAAAAATAAAAAATATTTAATATCATATTCTTTAATTTAATTCTCTCTATTTGAGATACATTTCATCAAATATAGATAAACATATTTATTATGATAGTTTACATAATATATCTTTTTCTTATATAAGCAATTTTTATTCTGGAGGTAGATCCCTATAATAGTGGTGTTTAATCGCTTTCATCTTCAGATGTTTCATCATCGTCTAGTTCCTCTGTCTCAACTTCGAATCCTCTCTTTTCTAAGAATTCTTTAATAGACTTGGATTTAGTTGGATGACAGCTGACAAAGACGACACTTTTGTCCTTATCGAATAGGTTAACAAAATAGTCTTGCATACCTCTCTTTAAGTCGTCTACCGTTACATCATTCAATCGAGATAGGAATTTATCATTGAATTTGGAGCCTCTCTTTAATAAAATATCATCAACATATTTAGACATAGCAGCAGCAACATAACCGTTCTCTACTGTTGCTATTCTGTTAATGATACTACTGATAGCACCAAGGATTAATTGACCGTCAAATTTAATCGTACCATTAGCATAATCTTCCACTATTTGTTTACCAGTTTCATAACATTTCATGATATCGGAACCCCTATATATACTGAATCCCCAACAATTCACTTGAACCATCTTTACCATATTTGCACCATAAGCAAGACCTGAACCACGAATACCTTTCCAGAATGGACCTTCTACACATTGTAAGTATTCCGATGCCAGCGAAACAGCTGCATAATCAGGATGGTCGAAATTTAGATTGAAAGGAATTGATGTAATGACGTTCATATATGAAGATTCTGATGCTGGAGTTGAAATGATAAATGATTTACCACCTGGAGATTTACATAACTCCGTAATTGTATCTAGGGACTTAGGAATAGGTGGTACAATATCAGAGTTACCTTCTGATTGAGGTTTTTTAGCTCTAATAGATTTAACCAGTGAAATCCATGGGTTAAATAAAACTTCCCCAATTTTTTCCATATCCCCTAATACAATGATCTGGAATCTGTCTAGTTGTTTAATCAGTTGGTCTCTTAGCTTTTCTATTCTCGGTAGAACTTCTTTGTTGAATTTACCGTCTTCGATTGCTTCTAAAATATCTTCTAACGTTTCTTCAACAAATAAAGGATCCACTGACTTTTTAACACTTCGTTCAGTGTATATGTTACGATTAATTAATGAGTCTAACATGATATCACCTTCTCTTTTCAATTCAACAATAGAATTAACATAGTTTTCTAATAATACACTTACACGATTTTCGTCGAAAACCATATCAAATAAACAGTGTTTAATCCACGCAACGGCATCTTCATATTTGTCAACTTTACATCTTAGTCTGAAATCTATTAAGTCTGGAGCAGTACCTTGAACACCCAGCGCAATATGATAATCAACTGTGTCAGTCTTTAAATTGGTAACAACATCTTCAAAAGAAAGCAATTTATCACCGTCTTTCATTGGCATTGAGAATAATTCATTGAATATGTGATACAATGGCAATAAAGATTGATCATCAATCAAAGTCGAGTCTAGAACACAATGGAATTCGATGAATTGGGATGGAAAATGTTGAGCATACAAAAATAATGGAAAGTCATCAGGTTTGTTATCTAAGATCAACTGTGTCAATTTCTTGTTATCTGATAAATCTATTGTGGTGTTAACAGTTTCAGTAGTGATGAAATCAACACTTTTAACTGGATCTTCAATGTTGAATTTATTTAATAGAGATTCTGGGATTGGAGTATTGTTTTTCAAAGTGGCATCCTCCAATTCCTTTTTCATCCTATCGATGTCTTTTTCAGAATGTTCAGCTTTTCTTTTCTCGATGAATTCCTTTGTTTCCTTTTCAATCTTTTCGTACAATTCTGAACTTGGTCTACCTAAGACCACCACAGGCTTATTTTGAATGAAAATACGATTTAACAGATTTTGCCATTGATCTAGAGTCCATTCTGCCAATGCACCGAAATCAGATATATCCTTCAAACTTTTATTTAAAGATGTACCATCCTGAGAACCATATAAGAAATCGGTAATGACAGCTTGCGATAATGCACTATCACCATTTTTTTCACATCTTAAAATATATTCCCATTTATTATTATCAACGACTTGCTTTATTCTATCTAAATCAATCTTATGAGTAGCTAAGATATTCAAAACTTTTTCCTTAGTTTCTGTTAATTTTTCTGTTGGAACACCATGGATACCTATATTAATAATAGTTCTCATAAAATCGTCAGTCCAATAATCAGTTGAATTGGCCATTGGATCTTCAATTTCAACAAGTTCTTTCGTGAATGGAGCCAATGCGGATTCTGTGAAATATTCTAATAAGATTGAAACAGCTAGATCATTTTCATAATTTAAGTACTTTTCACCAATCCATGAAAGTAATATTTCACTTTGACTTTCATCTAATTCTGGGAATTCAATCTCTGATTCTACAGTCTCAGTTCTCTTATCAGGGATTCGAGAAATTTCAGTATCCATAAATGGTCTTTTGATTTCGTCTTCGTTCAACTGTGGTAAAGTTAAATTCCAATCATTAACAATTTCTAGCAGTTCATCCTCTGGGACATTCCCACAAATAATCAAACATAAATTACTTGAAGAATATAAATCATGATGAAATTTCTGTATTTCTTCATTAGTCAAATCCCTTAAATTATCAGTCAACCCACCAGTCTCTGATCTATATCCGGAACCCTCAGGAAATAATAATCTTTGTTTCTCTAACATTGTAACGAACCAACTTTGAGATTCAATTGCATCCATTTCACTATATACGACACCCTTATCAGTCAATTTCTCGGGATCAATATGATGAACTTCAGTTAAACAAGCCTCATCTGATAAAGTTGGATTCAAAATATGATCTAAATAAACTGGTAGCAATTTCTTAAAACCTGTCCAACCTGCAGAGGTTAAAGTATATACAGTTTGATCAGTAGCTGTCCATGCATTGGTTGAAGACATACATAGATTCCCTGCAGTATCTAAGAAACCTTTATATGGGAATTTTTTAGAACCCATAAAGATCAAATGTTCTAAAGTATGGGGGGTACCTGAATCTGTTAAACATTCTGTTGCAACTGCGAAATAACCTTGAACTAAAGGAGAAGACTTATGATTGATGTGAACTAATTGTAATTTAGTTCTTGTGGAAATATATTTTGTAATATGATATTGTGGAGCATAGTCCAATTTAAATGACGTTAATCTTTTGAAATCCATCATTAGAATTATTCAATCGATCAAATACCGTTTACAGTGTTTGTATTTTGGACAGTAAGAATTATTATACTCGAAATATATGTTGCGATAAATATATAATTTGTGTGTCAAAAGTTCAGAGGTCATCTCTTCCTCATTGAAAAATTCTGAAAGCGATGAAAAATTTAATGCACGTTCACAAGTGAAAGAAACTAAAATAACATAAGTAAATAGAACAGGATTAAGATGTACATAACAATTCAAGATAATATATATAAAAAGAAACGACGGATTATTTGCAGTTTCAGATATCTATACGGTTTTCTTCCCTAGGCTACTTTTTACGGTAACCCAATCAGAAGTCTAACGTCTAAAAATTCGTATTTTATATCATCATTAAACAGAAATACATGTAAACAGAATAAGAAATCCATCAATACAAATAATAGTTGTCTCCTGACAATAACACAGAAAATCAAATCATATTACCTGTCATTTTTGCATATCGGATATTCTAAGACCTACGGTAACAATGACAACAGTTTAGAAATCTGTGCGTAAACCACAAACAAATTGTAGGAAAAGAAGAATAAGAGATTTCATTCTACTTATATATAAAACATATCTATATGTACTCGGGCATTTTTGAGTTGTTTCGTCGAGACAAATGAAATATTTGGACATGGAAACATCCGCACACCGCACAGAAGATGTCAGTTGCATCGGGTCTTAGGGTTTGTTAGATGAAGTCACTAAACAAATTGGCCGGATATAACAAAGGTCCAGAGTGCAACTTCACAAATGAATTTAGTTTACTTGAATTTACGTATATGGTTCAAAGTAGCTTAATTACAAACTAAACTTACCACAGATCAGAAGGGATTGTTGACTTCTTGTTTACATGGTTGTCTCTTGGGCGGATACGTCCCTTGGAAAAGGGGATATAAGGAGGTATCCTTTACAGATGTCGTTTGATTATCCCCGGGCGGAGATAACAATACTGTTCTTGAATAATATTTCAGTTACCTCAGCAACTGAATTTATTCAATGATGCCATGAGTAAAATGATGGAGAAAACTTTGTAGCTGTATCCTGCTGATGTGCTATAGCAAACGTAAAACAGGATTTTAGTTTGAATGCCCCAGATTACTTGAAACTTTGTCTACCTCCACACTTAATTCCTGTCAGAACCAGCTTTAGGAGTTAACCGATTGCTAGGGGTTAACCGATTGCTAGGGGTTAACCGATTGCTAGGGGTTAACCGATTGCTAGGAGTTAAAAAGAAACGATGTATTGAAAATTATTGATAAAAAATGAAGCTTTAACCGTTTGGCATATCTTCCATGAAATGATCAAAGATTTTTCATAGTTTTGTACCCTTTTTCTTGAAATGTTAATTATATAAAGATAGATATCATATACTATCATAGTACGCAATCACTGTCCTGAGTGTATTATATAATAGAACTAACAAGGTAACTAGATAATAAATAAATAAAAAAATATCAATAACAACATGACATTTACACCAATTGAAGAAGCAATTAACCATTTTAAACAAAATAAATTTGTTATTGTAATGGATGATGATTCACGTGAAAATGAAGGTGATTTAATCGTTGCTGCTGAAAACATTACTACCGAACAAATGGCATTCCTAATTCGTCATTCATCAGGTTATATTTGTGCTCCAATGACCAATGAAGTTGCTGATAGTTTGGATTTACCTTTGATGAGAGGAAATCTTAAATGTAAATCAAATGCTGATGATAGACATGGTACTGCATACACAATTACTTGTGACGTGGCTGAGGGTACTACTACTGGTATATCTGCTCATGATAGAGCTTTGACTTGTAAAGCATTAGCTAATAAGAACGCTAAACCTACCGATTTCTTGAAACCAGGTCATATTTGCCCCTTGAGATGTGACGACAAGGGTGTTCTAGGTAGAAGAGGCCACACCGAGGCTGCTGTTGATCTATGTAAACTAAGTGGTTTATCCCCAGTCGGTGCCATCGGTGAATTAGTCAATGATAACGAACAAGGATCCATGATGAGATTGGATCATTGCAAAGAGTTCAGTAAAAAATATAACATTCCATTAATCTCTTTAGAAGATCTAGTTAAATATTTAGAGCAAAAAAACTAAGAAATTACAAATTTATATATATCTGTTATTTTATAATATTATGACACTTATGAATGTGATGAAAAGAAACTTTCATATATATAAATATATATCACTTAATGAAATAGTGTTAATTTTCTTTTTCTCAAGTTATTTATTTCTTGACTTTTGGTTCCTTTGGCTTAACTGGAACTAACCTTTCCTTTTGACCACCAACAAGCTTATGTGGTTTCATGAATTTGTCTAAAGTTTCGTCATCAACTTGAGCTCTACGTTCTTGGAAACTCTTAACGAATTCTTGTAAAACATCTATACAAAGTTTCTTCATTTCACCAGATAATAATTCACCAGACTTATATTTATCATAACAATCCTTTAAGAATTGATCATCATCTTTAAAGAAATTCAAATATTGATAAGCGACATCAATATCTGGATTACCACCATATTTTCTGTGTTCTTCTAGTGTAACTTTACCACCACTGAATGCGTATTTGTTAATCTTCTTTTGTATTTGTTTTGGAGTATCAGTAACAAAAATGGCAGAGGTGTCATCGGAGGCAGACATCTTTGTTGAAGAACCTTGTAAAGCTGGGAAAAACTTGGAATGTATTAAAGCAGGTTTACTATATTTCAATTTTTCAGCAACATCTCTACAGACTCTGAAATATGGATCTTGATCAATGGCACATGGAATCAAGCATGGAGTCTTTGGTGGTAAACCTAATACTTCTGGGAAAGAACTTGGGAAAGCTGTAGCAATCTGAATAGAAGCAAAATGGAATTTACCAATACAATCGGAATCGGTGAAACCGAAAACTGCCTTGGCGGTGGAACCAGTAATTTGTCTTGAGACACGAACAACAGTCTCGTAGAAACCACCACCCATATATTGTAAATCAGAGAAGATAAAAGTGTTTTCTGGGTTGAAACCAACAGCAATGATATCTTTGGCATTTTCCTTAGCGAATTTCTTAACGTCTTCAATTGTTAACTTATGTTTGAATAAAAATTTCTCATCATCGGTTAATTCAATAACTAATGGAACATCGAAAACTTCTTGTAACCATTTAGTGAATAGGAATGGAATCATATGACCCATATGCATGGAACCACTAGATGGTCCTCTACCAGTGTATAAAAAGAATGGTTTACCTTGTTCATACAAATCTAAAATCTTGTTGAAATCACGTTCACTGAAAAAGTAACCTTTACGTAAAAAATGGTGAGGTTCATGACCTGTGACAGCGGTAAATCTGTCTAAGGTTTCTTGAGAGACAGCTCTAGTACCAAATTGAGAGATCAGCTTATCATAATCAATATTTTGAGCGACACCCTTGTCATCAACAGCACCTTCAACATCCCATGGAGTGACAACTTGAGCCTTTTCGACACTTGGATCAACTTTAGCTAGTTGCTCAGTAATTTGGTTAACGGATTCTTCAGCCATATTTACTAATAGATCTTTGGATAATTGTTCATATCAGTTACAAATATAAGATTGTAACCTGAATTATATTATGAGTTAGGTTAGTTATGCTTCTCAATTATAGAACTGGACGTCATCAAACTGGTCTCGTAGTTCAAAATTGTTGTCTTGCATATCGCTTTCCTTTGCGAAACTGAAAAAGTTGCCGAAAATTTTTCACCATACAAATTTCGCAGCAACAAGATATGAGTCTATACAAAAGGTGACAACAAGAAACAGTATTCCAAAACGATGACTCTTTTGACACAGTCTAAAAAGTCCTTAAAGAGCAGCAATTGCTTCAATATAATGGCTTATTGTATTCATGATATATAATATATCTGTTTTTGTGTATTGTATTTACTATCCTGATGTATGCGTACTTAGCTATGTACATGATAATTTGCTATTTTATTTTGATCTGTATGCAAGGTTTTGGCAGACACTGTCTCTTCTTTTTAGCGTAGTTTCTTAACTGCCATGAAATAATTACCAATACCTGTACAATTATGTTCTACCCAACCCTGAGTTGGGATGTACATCGTGCCCTTTAGGTTCAGCAATTTATGATCTCTGGAATGCTTCCTTTGGAACCATTCCTCGATTTCCGATGCGTTGATGTATTTACTTAAATGATGGGTGCCTCGAGGTACAATTCTTAATATTTCCTCTCCCATGAAAATAGTTGTAAACCACGATACCAGATCCCTATTAATTGTACTTATGAACATTATTCCTTCTGGCTTTAACCTCCTCCACGCATGTTCCAAGATATCACCTGGTTTATCTACATGCTCTAACATTTCAAAACAAGTTACGATGTCATAGTTCTTACCTTTAACATCTTCCAAGGCAATTTCCTTGTATTCTATTTTACCATCTAGAGCAGGATCCTGCTTCGCATGTTCTTTGGCAACTGTAATACATTCAGGTGTTAGATCGATTCCAAGTACATTCTTGACAAAGGGCTGTCTTGCCATAGATTCTGCAAGAATACCTCCACCACAACCTATGTCCAGTACCTTGAATTGCTTCTTAATTAATTCTTGTGCTAAACTTTGGTTCCACTCGTTCTCAATTGTATGGGAGATACTTTCCGGCATAAACTCCTTGTAATTATAACCAGGCATGAAAATATCAGGGTTCTTAACTTGAACTGTTTTGTTTAATGTATCCCTGATGAAATCAAGTCTGGCTAGGTTCATTTTATGTAATATTCTTTGAGAACCATCGGTATCCCACCAGCTTGGAGCTAATTGTTTAAAGTGATCTACCTCATCTTTCGATGCGGTAGTAGTTTTGAAACGGATTACATTCAATGTTGTTAGTTTTTGACATTGTTTAGCTGAAATTGTTTTCCCTACAGCGGTTCTGATCATTATTTAAAACAAAAATATCTTGATTTTATTCCTTACCACACTTAATGCTAATGGATACACCCTGTAATAGTTGAAAAAAATTTATAGAAGCATTTACTTGTATGCGTTATATGTTATAAATTGTGCTTCCTGTTTCATTGACAGACTCTTCTCCATCCCTTCTGAAGTGAGACAACTTTGTTTACCCTTTATCCTGTTGCACCCCGCGGGACAAATATTTTAGTATGGGAAATCAAACCCACACTCAAACTATATATAGTTCGTTTTTTAATTCTATAACATTTACCTTTTATTTACAAACGTGTTTTAGCAATCTATATAAAACTTTAGTACAAGAACTAGTAGTATAACGTCTGAGACCAAATCTTGTTTGTAGGCTAGAATATTTGGCACTATTATTGGCCAAGATCTTTGGAATATTATCAATGGGCCTCCTTAAATCTTTATTATAATATGTCCAAAAGTGTTCATTTGAGAAGATCTTTGGTTCTTGCCAAGGACTTAGTTTATTTTGGTTGATATTGATCATGTATAACAGGTTTCGCGCCCTAGTTGCACCCACATAAAATGCATTCTTCTCTATCGGGAATTGATCACCAGTTGAGTTTAATAACATTACGATTGGATATTCCAATCCTTTTGCCGAATGGATGGTGGATAAGCTAATTTTACCTGATTCTTTATCTTCTTGTGTGACCATAGTTTGGCTCCATTGATCTGTACTATTTTCGAAAAATGTCTCAACTATCCACTTAACTAATTTCATATCATAAGGTTGATTCAAAGAACATAATTTCATGACTTCGAACATCTTCTCAAGGTTTCCCTGAAAAGCTTGGCTTTCTTCTATTGACATGTTCTTCAATGGTGAATAATCTAATGACATCGCTATTTTACTTAAAATTTGTATCACTTGCAATGGCGATTGTGTGTTCCAAAGAGTTTCATCTGTGACTAGAGTCGATAAAATATTTGCATATTCAGTAATTTTATTCTTGTTTGATATACCAGAAGGCCATCTTGTTGTAGGAACTGTAACAATATAATCCCATAGGGATAACCTTGATTTGACACTTGCGGAATATAAGTTCTGAATTGATTTAGAACCCACACCCCTCAACGCACTTAAAGTAATGATTACACTGAAATCACTTTGCCTATGTAAAATATCCAATGTTGCAGAATTGCTTTCAATGCTTTCATGGGCGAACACAACGACTTTTAGTAAATCAAATAAAAATTGAATTTTTGAATCTAATAGCCATTCTGGTTGGGTTACCATTTTGTTATATGGAATTTGATAATTTTCAAAATATTCTGCTATTGCATTTAAATGATTATTCGTTCTTGTTAAAATTGCAATATCAGATAGTTTCACGTTAGTACACATTAGTTTACCTACTTCACTAACGACAAATGCCATTTGTTCTATATCATTGTTAAAATTGTATAGCTGAGGTTTAATTGTACTGTTAGATTTCATCACGAAATCCGCTCGTTCATTATTATGCACAGGATGAGACGATATTTCCTTACAAACGTCTATGATTTCTGGAGTTGATCTAAAATTATCGTAAAGATGTAATGTTTTATGAGATTCTTTATCATGAATTGTATCTAGCTCTCTCATGAATTCTTCATTAGATCCAAGGAATCCATATATGCTCTGATTTGTATCACCAAACATTATTAGTTGTTTATTTCTACAAACTTCTTTAATTATAGGAAGCAATGTTGGATACAAATCTTGGAATTCATCGATTAGTATAACTTTGTACTGGTTCTTCACTTTATGCAAGAATTCACTCTCACTAGTAGATGTTTCGTTTAGATATTTTGAAGCCTTCAGGATTAAATCGTCATTAATTAGAACTTTACAAGTTTCCATAATATCTATTATCTCTGTTAGAGAAGTTATATTATCATGAAAGGTTTCATTCTTACTGTTGATTTTCTTTATCTTATAATCCTTCAATAACATCTCTAGATTTTTTGCTGTTGGTGATGAAATTTTTTTGGTACCCCAAAATTCTGATGTTACTAATTTTAATAAACCTCTCCAACCGTTTTGTTCAATTATATTAATTATCCCCTCGTGTTCTACTACTAATTTATTGGCGAGACCATGTATAGTAAAAACATCAATATTATCAACAATATCTTGATGATGACCACCATCTGACTCATTTGTGTCAAGACTGCGGAAGATTCCTAAAAGTTTAGTTTTGATATTATCTACAGCTTTGTTTGTAAGTGACAGGATCAAAATTTCTTGAGGTGTGATATCTTCGTGTTTAATTAAATGATGTATTTTTTGTAATAGTGTAAATGTTTTACCTGAACCTGGGCCTGCGATTACTTTTATTGTAGTGCATGGTGAATAAGGGTATTCTATTACAGCACGTTGTGAGGATGTCACTTGAGCATCGTTATTCATTCCATGGGATTCGGTAGGTTCTGTAATTCAATCCAGTTTTTTTTTTTTAATTCTGTGATATATTCGATATGTTCTCTTTATATATGTGTGTGTGTTCGATAGAAAAGTGGTTGCTGTTCTTTTTTTCCGTTAAAGTCTGTTGGAAACAACTTTGAAACGAATAACCTGTCTACAACACCTCAATATAGAAAAGAGGAAAAGTTCTTCATATTTGTTTTTTGTTTAAATTATATAATGTTATGTATGCTAATATTTACGGGACTTCTGCCGATTGTTTTGCGTGTGTGTTTCCGCTTTCAAGAGTTAAGTTTATGAATCTTAGCCAACATACTAGCTAATTGTAAATAAGTACCGACACCTTCTAGGATTCTCATATGCGTTATCCCAATTTCTTTAATCATTTCTAATCTCTTAGGTTCTTTTAATTCGTATAAAGTCTTTGTTACTCTAAATGAAGTTGTCACTATATCTGCAGCAGAATATCCCTTGCCCCAAAGATCATCTCTTAAATGAGTAATTGATTGATCTAATGTCGTTGCCATTAGCATCTTTTTAACAACTAAAGGATGTGGAGAATCGACAATTCTGAAAACGTTATCACCATTCACTAAAGTATGACCTGCTACACAACTCTGTAAATTATTAATTGCTTGTCTCATATCACCTTCTGCAGTAAAGATAATTGCCTCTAAACCATCATTAGTATATTGAACATTTTCAGCTTTAATAATTTCCAATAATCTTTTCAATACCTGTTCATCTGATAATTTTGAATAACGTAAAATTGCACATCTACTTTGTAGTGGTTCAATTATTTTATTTGATTGATTACAAGCAAATGCAAAACGTGTAGTATTTGAATATAATTCCATAGTACGCCTCAATGCCTGTTGTGCTCCTGCAGTCATTGAGTCAGCTTCATCCAATATAACAATCTTATGTTTCCCCTGTGGTAAGCTACATTTTTTCTGAGCAAAATGCTTAATTTGATTCCTTACTACATCGATACCTCTATCATCACTAGCGTTCAATTCCAATACTGCGTCCGAATACGAATCACCAAGCAATTCATGAGCAAGACATAACACCGAGGTCGTTTTACCTATACCTGGTAGACCAGAAATGATCATATTTGGCATATTACCATCAATGGCAATCTGTTTCAATCTGTCGATAGTTTCTTCATTACCTACGATATCCTTCAGTACATGGGGACGATATTTCTCTACCCATGGCAGTTCCAACTTCTTCAACCCGGTCTTCAACATTGATATAGATGTGATTCGACTTTAGTGCTTGTATTGAATTGAAATAATGTAAAAGATATTTCAGTTTGGTGTCTTTTAATACAAGTTTGGCGTCTCCTCTGCATCGTGAACAGGAAGAAGCAAACTGAAAAATAAAGTTGTTCAACCAGGCTTCTGCTATTTTCTACGCTGCGTCCGTACGCGAAACTCGAACGGGATCGATTGATTAATAGTTAAGAAGCAGATAGTGAGATAGAGAGACTGTTATATACATGATACAATATTACTACAGCCCGGGAGACATCAGATAAGGTATTGGTATTTATTTGCATTCATATTGTTTACTAGATGATTTGCGGCAGAGCTATACTTAAGGCTATATGCCCTTGGAACTGGGGAACCGCGGCTGTAATTGGCCTGTCGGTACTGAGAGTATAGTGTCAGGCAGACGTACTGTTACTAGGCACGCATTGAATAACGTCTCGTAAGTTAGCCTGCCTACTGTTAACTATCTTGTTCTTATAGACTACACATCGCAAACTGCCTAAGTAGTAGGGATATAATCGGGTTTAACTATGCACCGACACTGCAACTGAAAATTTTTTTCTTTTTCAGTGCAGTGAAAAATTACACAAAGCAACTGTACGCATACAAAACAGAGATGCTCATCTCATTACATCAAGAAGAGATACATACATACGTGCATAACTGAATTGTTCATATATATTTATAGGGAGTGAGCAACAACAGTGTTTAAGGATGTCTGAAAAAGCTGGATCGAAGGAGACTACTCCACCTACAACTATCCCGCATAAGAGACGGATTGGTGATGATGCACCACCTCCACCACCTGGAATCTCTAAATCACAATGGAAGAAGCAATGGAGAAAGAAACAATTTGAATTGCATAAGGATGAGTATTTATCTAAACGTCGTGAGAAGAGGAAGAGACAGAAAATGAACCGTAGAGCAATTATTCAAGGTTATAAAGATCGTGGTGAACCTATTCCTGCAGAATATGTTAGAGAACCACGTAAGAATGTTAATCAAATATCGGGTGGTTTCACGATTTTATTAGATTGTGGATTTGATGATTTGATGAATGATAAAGAAATCTTGAGTTTATCTAATCAATTGACTAGAGCTTATTCTGCAAATAATAGAGCCGATCATTTTGCTGATATGTATGTAACTAGTTTTAATAAAAGATTAGAACATAGATTTAAAGTTGGGTTAGCTGATAGTCTTCATGAAACTTGGCCAAATTTCAAATTTGTCCCAGATGAGAAAATGATTACCGAGGGGGATAAAACTAAGATGATTTATTTAAGTGCAGATACTGATGAAACTTTAGATACTATCGAACCTGGTATGACATATATCGTCGGTGGGATCGTTGATAAGAATAGACATAAAGAACTATGTGTCAATAAAGCTAAAAATTTAGGAATACCAGTTAGAAAATTACCTATTGATTCATTTATTAAAATTGACGGGAGACAAGTATTGACAACAACTCATGTTGTTCAATTGATGTTGAAATATTTCGATACAAAGGATTGGAAGGAAGCATTCGAGGAAGTATTGCCACAAAGAAAATTAGGTATTACATCATTAAGTGATATGCCATTAAGTGACGATGATGACGATGAAGAGAACGACTCCGAAAGAGAGATCCCAGCTGCAGCAAAGATGGGCCAACCTTCAAAGACCGAGCCAAAGGATATATAACCATTTGTATAGATAAATAATAGCATCATAACGTGGAATAAGATATATGAAATAATCATAAAGATAAGAATCATCAAAGCTCTCAGTTGCTTGTTCATGTTCATGTTCATGCAGGTTGATGAATCCAATGGGATTATCAACTCGCTTTCTTGCACAGTAGGCGGAGAGCTAGGCAGAGAGCAGCAACGAATGGTAATAAAAAAAAATTAAATTCCGCTGGTAAATAGAAGGAGTCTCCGTGCAAGACTGTCTCTGTGAAAGTAACGGAAATGATCTCATTCAAATGAAGTTTCAGTCCGCCCACCGCGTACTGCAAAGCACGAAAATTGAAAGGGAAAATATTCATGAAATTCTTCAATAAGGCGGAGAAAGAGATATGTATTACAAATTGAACAGTTAGAGTTCAAGATGAGTCAAAAAGTATTGGTAGTTGTTAAATACACATTGGTAAGGGTTCAACATCGTTTGTATATATAAACAAGACGAGTTATTAATATCTGGTTACATGTGGCTTAACTAAGTTTCTAAGTTTTAATTTTTATTTTTTCATTCATCCAAGAAACCATACAAATAAACTAGACTGATATTCAGCATCGTTAAAAGAGAAAAAAGATGTATTTAGTACCGATTGAATTCACAAGAGAAAATCTGAGTGGTATATTTGGCTCAATATCGATTGCCTGTTGGGTAATCGTGTTTGTACCACAAATATACGAAAATTTTTATAGAAAATCTGCAGAGGGTTTATCCCTCTTATTCGTTGTTCTATGGTTGGCCGGTGATGTATTTAATCTATTAGGGGCAATGATGCAACATTTATTATTTACAATGATTATTCTAGCAGCATACTATACTGTAGCAGATATCATTCTATGGGGTCAATGTCTATGGTATGATAATGAAAAGAAAGTCGATCCAATTCATCTATCTCCTGCAAATCCAATGAACGAAAATGTTCTTCAGGATGTTTTCAATGAACGCCAACCATTATTAAACAATACAAATGGTCAAGCTAATACTTTATTAAATGTAGATGAGGATTCAAGAACTCAAGCTATCGATACCTTAATACAAATCGAAGAAGAACAAGAAGAACTGATTTCAGCAAATAACCTTTATAATTTTTTCATCGTCATCTGTGTCGTATTAGCTGGGTTCGTATCATGGTATATTACTTATTGTAACAAAATGTCAAATGGTATCCCTGAAAAGCCACCAGTAGATGAAACTCCAGTTGAAGTTAATGTTTTAGCTCAATTATTTGGTTATTTAAGTGCTGCATTATATTTAGGTTCAAGAATTCCACAAATTTTATTAAATTTTAAAAGAAAATCATGTGAAGGTATCTCATTCTTATTTTTTTTATTCGCTTGTATTGGTAATATTACATTTATTTTATCAGTCATTGTCATCTCTTCAGATCCAACATATTTAATGGTAAATTCATCATGGCTGTTAGGTAGTTCCGGTACTTTAATAATGGATTTCGTAATCTTTGGTCAATTTTTCGCTTATGGTGTAGGAAAGACAATAAATTTAGATTCTCCAGTGTAAATAATATAATTTAAGAAAGAAAATTGGGAGAAGGGACCATATTTTTGGTAGTTTGCATCTGCATAGTATATTAAAATATACATTTTCATATTTTATTATTTAAATTAATATAATTCCATTTATTTATTCAGTATTATACCGTGTAGCTCGGTATATCCTTTTTTTGCTTTTTTGAAAAAGATGTCAGTAATTTGTGTCAGTAAATAAATACATAAAAAAGAATATTAATATAAACTTTGATGCAATAAAATACTTGATCAGGTGGTTCATGTATTAAAGGATACATAACACCAATATATATTACAATGCATAGTAGAAATGGGAAACATTTGGATGTAATATCTAATGATAGTGAAGGATGTCTCTCAAATGAAAATACGAAAACTCCAAATTTAAGTGATTATCAGATTCACACAGACACGGAAGAAACATCTTCAGATGACAATTTTAACAATAATGTTGACAGCTCCTCAATATCAAGAGCCTCCAGTCTTTTCAGAGGTCGTTCAAAGGGTAGTCATATATCAAATAATGATTCAGATAGTGAAAAACCTCACCGCTCATTTTCAGAATTGCTCTCTTCAATCTTTCATAAAAATAAAACAAGAAACTCAAATCCGGTTTCTTCTTCATTTGCCACTACAGAAACTCACAGGGAAAATTTCTTGAATGATGAATACCAGGATGACGAGAATTATGCCTCAAATCTAGATAATTTACTTTATCAGGATATAGAAAAATCACCATCATCACAAATATCTTTCAACATGAACAGCTCTCATGATGCAGATCAAATGGATAAAGACACTCCATTGACTCCTAACACAAATGATAACAAGGTGACTTCTCAGTTCAATAATGGTGTTCGTGTCACTAATTCAGATAGCTATTATAGCAATAAATTGACTAACACATACTCGAAATTTTATAATTTTTATGAATCCTTGGATATTGGTACATTATCACAAGAAAATAATACTGATATTGATTCGTTAATGAGACACATTAAAATAATTTGGGATAATAAACAAAATAAGATTAATTCTTTGCAAGAGGTAAATTTAAGTTTAGAACAAAAAGTGGATGTACTTCAAAGAAAGAATTCAAATATACAATCACAATTAGAAGAAAAAAACCAGTCTCATAATAACTTAGCCGATAAGTACAAAAAATGTACAGCGATCTTCTACAAGTTAGTAGAAACATGCAACAATGAAATAGATTCAGACCAAGAAGAAAATTACCATTCCAAAACCAAAAATAATCAAGATTTCAATAAATTAATCGAAATTGTTCAAAATGCACCAAACTAGAGAAAACGTAACATCATATTACAACAGGAAAATAATGAATTAAAAGAGTCTAATCGTCGCCTAACTAAAAAAGTTCAAAATTCCAATGATCGATTAGAAGATAGAGTTTACGAATCCCTAAAAGCTCAATTCGAGAGAAAAATGGATAAACTAGAAGAATGTATAGAAGAGCATAAAGAAAAAAACGAACTTCTAGAACAAAGAAACTTGGAAACTATCAATAAATATAAAAATGAGAAACAGAAAATTCTTAATACTAGAAACGAAAGAGATATTTTGGCAAATAGAATCCAATTATTGGATTGTCAAAAAAATGAATCTTTACAATTTATGTCTCAATTTATGAATTCATTTAGTAACTATGTTGATAAAGAGATAGTATTTGACTACAATATTCTATTAGAATCTTTAACAAGTAAACTCAACATGGAATTTCTGTTAGAGTTTGACGATGCTATCAGTGGTGCCGATTTAGAAAAAATTGAGACACAACTTCATCAATTTTATCAGGAAGTTGCAGTTGGAAAATTTATGCATCAAATGATCTCTCAATTCATCAAAACAGAAGGTACGAATAACATTTTAAATAATCACCTAGAAAACTTAGTGCAACAATGTGATGACCAAAAGAAATATATTAATGATTTGAGATATTATGTCAAAAGGTTGAAGAAAAGATTAAAAGAGTACGAAAGATTGAATTCTAATAACATTGTAGCACAGTAATTAAAAAAAAAAAAGATCCCTGGATTACATCTATATATTATAATATGCATTTATGTAATAATAGCTATCCAACTTCTGATACAGAAACAACTATTTGTAAAACAATATTGGTTCTTGTTCCTCTGCGATGAGATGAGTTGAATTTGTTTTGTTGACATTTTTCTTTTATGACGCGTTAATAAGAGCTGATCAATTTTTGTATTGGGTACACGCGAA
This sequence comes from Maudiozyma turicensis, assembly GCA_003708545.1. NCBI lineage: Eukaryota > Fungi > Ascomycota > Saccharomycetes > Saccharomycetales > Saccharomycetaceae > Maudiozyma > Maudiozyma turicensis. The sequence goes on from PPOO01000949.1 coordinate 32,032, forward strand.
AACCAATAATGACGAATAATTTTTCAGTTGAGATCAATTTGTTTTACTATCTTAAAAAGTGGGAAGTTCGTTATACAAATCATGTCATTGTCAAAATAAGATCTTGCTGATATAGTTTCATTCTTCAAATAAAATTAAGAGAACAGATCAAGAATGTCAGCTACTAGACCAGAATTGAAATTCTCCGATGTATCGGAGGAAAGAGGATTCTATAGAAAATTTGTTGCTCTACCTGACAAGCCACAATCTACAATTCGTATTGTTGATAGAGGGGATTATTATACAGTTGTAGGTAACGATGCTGTCTTCGTTGCTGAATCGATTTACCATACCAATTCTGTTTTGAAGAGTTGTAATGTAGACCAATTAACAGCAAAAAGTTTTACAGAACCGTGTCAATATGTTACAATCTCTCCTCAAATTTTAGCTAATCTTTTAAAATATTGTTTGTTGGATAATGGTTACAAAGTTGAAATCTATGATAAAAATTGGAGATTAATGAAAAATGCATCTCCAGGTAATATTGAACAAGTAAATGAATTATTGAATGTTGCTATTAACACATCTATTGTTATTGCAAGTTTGAAGATTCAGTTGAATTCAAAGGATGGTAACAGTACTTTAGGTATCGCATTCGTCGATACTACAACACTGAAAATTGGGATGTTAGATATTGTAGATAATGAAGTGTACTCCAATTTAGAAAGTTTTTTGATCCAATTGGGTGTTAAAGAATGTCTAGTGCAAGATTTTACTAATGTTGATTCTGCTAAAAATGAGATGAAAAAGATAATGAGTGTTATAGATCGTTGTGATTGTGTAGTAACTTTAGTTAAAAGTTCTCAGTTTATGGAAAAAGATGTCGAATTAGATCTGGCTAAGCTTATTGATAATGAGCTAGCTTTATCACTACCACAAAAATATTCGAATCTAGCCATGGGTGCATGTCATGCTTTGATAAATTATTTACGATTATTGAACAATCAAGAGTATTTAGGTAATTTTGAATTGATCGAACATTCCTTAAAAGAGTTTATGAAGCTGGACGCAAGTGCAATTAAAGCTTTAAACCTTTATTCACAAGGCCCTGTACAACCTTTCGGTCCTTCTCCTGCAACAAGTTTATTTAATACCTCAAATAAAGGGAAGATTTCCTCATTATTCCAATTATTAAATAATTGTAAGACAAATGCCGGTGTTAGGTTATTGAATGAATGGTTAAAGCAACCCTTGACCGGCATTGAAGGCATCCATGAACGCCATGATTTAGTGGAGTATATGATGGATCAACTAGAATTGAGACAAGTTCTTCAATCAGATTTCCTTCCTCTAATACCAGATGTCAGAAATTTAACTAAGAAATTGAATAAGAACGGTACTTTAGAAGACGTCTTGAAAATTTACCAATTTACTAAAAGAATACCCGATATAAGCCAATTATTCCAAGGATACATTGATGATAATGATAATGGAATGAGTTCCCAATTGCGTGATTTAGTAAATAAAACCTGGCTGGAACCATTGTCAATACATTTAGATCCTTTAGTCAAATTACAAGAAATGGTCGAAACAACCGTTGATCTCGACGCTTATGAGGAAAACAACGAATTTATGATCAGAGTTGAATTTAATGAGGATTTAGCAGACATTAAAGTTAAGTTAGATGAAGCCAAAGAAAGAATCAAGGAAATACACTTAGAAGCGGCAGACAACCTAGGTTTTGATCCGGATAAGAAACTAAAATTAGAAAATCACCATCTACATGGGTGGTGTTTAAGACTAACACGTAATGATGCCAAGGAGCTGCGTAAGCACAAAGAATATGTAGAGCTATCTACCGTTAAGGCTGGTATCTTCTTCAGTACAAGGGAACTAAAGGATATTGCGAAGACTGCTTCTTCATTAGAAAAAGAATACGAGAAACTTCAATCATCATTAGTTAAGGAAATTGTGAATATCACGGTTACATATACTCCGGTTATGGAAAAGATATCTCTCGTTTTGGCTCATCTTGATGTTATTGTATCGTTTGCACACATCTCATCATATGCGCCAATACCATATATTAGACCTACTATGTACTCAATGGATTCTGAAAGAAAAACCAAATTAGTGGGCTCAAGACATCCCGTGTTAGAAATGCAAGATGATTTAAACTTTATCTCCAATGATGTTCACCTTGAGAAGGGTTCTTCTGATTTCTTAATTATTACGGGTCCTAACATGGGTGGTAAATCTACATATATCAGACAAGTCGGGGTTATATCCCTGTTGGCACAGATAGGTTGTTTTGTTCCGTGTGAAGAGGCAGATATCGCTATTGTCGATGCTATTCTATGTAGGGTTGGTGCCGGTGATTCACAATTAAAGGGTGTCTCCACTTTTATGGTTGAAATGCTCGAAACTTCATCAATTTTGAAAAATGCTACCAACAATTCGTTGATTATTATTGATGAACTAGGTAGAGGTACCAGTACCTATGATGGTTTTGGTCTTGCATGGTCCATTGCAGAACATATTGCTAAAAATATCGGTTGTTTTACATTATTTGCTACCCACTTCCACGAATTGACTACCATGTCTGATCAATTATCTAATGTCAAGAATTTACACGTGGTTGCCCACATTGAAGATAAGCCAACTATGACTTTGAATAAAGATGAAATAACATTGTTATATAAAGTTGAACCAGGTATTTCTGATCAATCTTTCGGTATTCATGTTGCTGAAGTTGTTAAATTTCCACAGAAGATTATCAAAATGGCTAAAAGGAAGGCCATTGAGCTGGAGAGTTTGAAAGAGGATGAGGCTCTTCTAAAAAAGGCTAAATTGAGTATTACTGAAATAAATGAAGGGAATAAAGAATTAAGACGTGTTTTGAAAAAATGGGTAGAAGAAGCAAAAGCGGAGGGTCTTGACGATCCTTCTAAACTAACGGAAGAGGTCTGTAGAGAGAAGGTTGAAGAACTTATCAAGTCGATTATCGAACAAGATCAAAATATTGACGTAAAATATTTGGATTATTTAAAAGAAATGTTTTTATAGATCAATCCACTTTCTATTTAAGAAGGAAGGGATAGAATATATAAATTAAAATATGCATATAATTACAACGAAAAAATAATTTTCACAAAGAATAAACTAACCTATTACTACTTATTAGGAATGAGACAATTATTCTAATATGAGATCTTATTTTTCCTTTCTTTATTCAAATATTTCATGAATATCATATCTCTATCAAAAAGCAGAGTGCCCAGAGGTAATTCTCTACAGAAGGAATCTGTGTTCTTCATGTTTCCTAACTTCTTTAATTGTTCTTGTTTATAACCTTCTTCTACTTCACCATGTGCGTGAATAGAAAACAATAATGCGGGTGGTAATTTAATTGACGTATACAAAGAAGGATCGTTGGGTGTTTCCATTTCGACATCGCTAAATACAGATTCAAATGGTGCAGCCGAATCTAAAACTTCTAGAAGGGATGGCGTCAGTGCACTAAACATTCCGAATATATTAACCTTAATTTCCGGAGCAGACGTATCAATAATTGTATTCTTCTCCTGGAGTCTGAAATCCTCCCAAACATCAGTGTCTTGAATTTCATCATTTTCTCTGTTTAGTCTGTACAGATATTCCACCAAGTCAGATTTTTTCTCTTGCATATCTTTAATCAATATCTGCAGCATGTTATCATATTTCGAATGATCGAAAACTTCCTCATTTGCATTTGGATTGATCTCCTTGTATCTTTTAATTATATTTCTTAGAAAGAAAGTCACATAGAAAATAGGTGCATTTTCTTTAACATTTGTTGTTGGGATCATACTATGATTTTCACCGACAATATGAGTGTGTGCTTTACACAACAGACTAATTAATTCAGGGATATCTATTTCCTTTGGATCATCCATGTACTTGGAGATGTGGAAGACTAGCGAATATATACCAGTTAAAACATAATTTGATATTTCAGGATAAAGATATGGTCTGAATTTTACTTTTTGGAATACTTCGCATATTTGAACACTATCTAATTTAATTGTTCTACAGAAAGAATGGAAGACATCAGGAATAGAGTGCGAAGAAGTTGTAAAACAATCTGTATTGTCTAAAAGGAATGAAGTAGCAAAAGAACTTAAAGTAATATCCAAATATAGATAATGCAAATGGCATTTAATAACTTGCGAGCAAGATACTTCCAAACCTAATCTAGAGCTCTTTGAAGGTGATTGTGCATAAAGCATCTTTAAATATTGAGCGTGACTTTCTAATCTCATTGATGGATGTAGACTGTCTCTCCATGTAGCTAAATCCGTTCTGATATCTAAAATTTTCTGTACAATCTCATCGAACGAATAATCAAGTGTACTTCTAATTGAGAAACATACCGATGTTAGTTGACTCTCAATGCTAATCAATTTTGTCGAATAAAAGGATACAAAGAATGGGAAATGTTCACTATAATTAATAATCGCAGATAATGCATCATTTAAATTGGTGATTTTATCAAGTTCAGCGGAATTATTCTTGAAATGTTTCGGTAGTTGATAATATTTAATAGTTTCGAAGTATACATCGTTCGCCAAAATATCCATATCATTTTCTTTGATTGTAGGAGGTTTGGATAACATTAATGAAATCATTTTATCGAAATAGAAACTATACCACCATAATGCTCTGTGTTTAATAACATCATTTGGTGATAAAGATTTATAATGGAAATTCATGTTCAGATTCATATCATACGCATACCTAATCGCCAGTGCTAAAGCATCCAATGCTAGTTCTGAATTATAACAGAAATTTAAATAGTAGAATAATAATAATAACCCAGTAATTGCAGTCGCACCAGCTGAAAACAGTACTAATTTATGGTAGTAGTACATTGCATTACCAAAAGTCATTTTTTCAATTGCATGTAAGTCTTGAGTTGTTGGTTCATTTTCGGGATGTTCTTTAAACAATTCATGTTTATCAGAGATTAAAATATATGCACTAATCGCTAAACAAATGTTTAGAACCAGCAGTTCTGCGTAAGAAAGTTCATTTTTATCATTTTCATAGTATTTCTCATATAGAATCATAGCTTCATCCTGAATCATGATACTTGAATGATATTTTATTATAGTATTGAAATTTTCTAATAGAATTTTAGCATGTTCCTTAGCTGGCATTTGTAGTTCTTGTGGATCCATAAAATTAATAATCATTGGGAATTCAATTAAATGTTTGGCTTGTAAAAGATACCATTTTAAACTAACAGTCATAAATTCTCTGATTGGTCTCAAAAATTCTGCATTAGATACATCCTTCGCAATCAATGATTTCATCCATTCTAATTTTTGTGTAGTCAATAATATTGGGAAATATTGTTTATGTGTGGCCTTTGGTAAGTTAGAAGCTATTGGTAGTCTGTCATCAACTTTTTTAGATAATTTATCAACTAACCATTCAAATCTTGCCATGGTATCTATAACCATTGAAACTTTTCTATCAACTTGTTCAACTCTGGAGATGATAGAATTATTCCCATCAATAACAGGTGCAACGTTGTTTTGCTGTGGTGATCTATTATTTCTGGAATTAACACTATTATTTGAACTTATTGTCCCTGAGGAATGATCTGCTGGTATAGTATGCGATACGGTTATAGGTGAATTATTGGAATTATTATTTGGGGTTGCATTCGGTAAAATGTTTGATTCTTGTCTTAAATGACTGTTATAAGATAAAGATGATCTAGATAATAATGAATTCTGATTGTTTTGTGCATTAACAGGAGTTTCTGGGAACATCCTAAGCATGTCGGGCGTAGCAATCAGGGAATCAATATTGCTAGCTGTTTTGTCTGTTTCTGAATCATGCTTCTTTGAATTTTGTTTACTTGCCTTCTTTTTCTTCTTTTTTGGTAAATTATCGTGATGAATAAATGTACATTCACTATTATATTTAGTACAATTAGTGCATTTATTGGTTACGGGATCAATATCATCACACTTAATTTTTCTCTTTCTACAATGATCACAGGCCTTGGAGACTCTCCTCTTAATATGCGCAAATTGTTGTTGTACATTATCGTTGGTTAAATGATTCATAGTCGTATCATTTGAATATTCGTCCATTACCGTTGGTAACTGATGATTAGGATAATTTGATCTATTTTGATTTTTTAATCCATTTGATGCATTCAAATCAGAATTACCATTGTTCCTTAAAGTATTTGAGGAATCATTTGCCGGTGGTAATTGATTATCTTGCATGTAACCCATAATATTCGGCAATTGTGTATTCTCCTTATTTGAGGGATTCATGATGACCGATAAAAAGCAAAACAAGGGACGGGATGTAAATCGTACTAAAATATGAAGTAATACTTAGTCGTTAGTTTGCTATTGACTTGTTGATATATAAACAATTAATATATAAGGATCAGAATAAAAAATCTTTAATAGAGCGAAAATAATTATCCAGGAATAATTAGGTTAGGAAGTTTATTTCTCATTCCTTCCGAAACAAATGGAAGTGTACCTTAAATAAGAATATTAACAAAATTCCAACATCGGAAAGCAAGAGAAAAAGAAGACAAAAATATTTCTTTACTCTCGTTCTAACTTTTTTTATATTTTTCTCCGTGGCAACAAAAGCGGAAAGCGGAACGGAATAACCCCAATTATTACCAAAGCGTATATCACTTTACCAAGAACAGGCCGTACGACACCGATCAGCGGATAGTATCATCCCGAAAATGCCAGGACATCCGTTTCCGTGAAACTCAAGTTCCGTCACCCGTCAGCTCTCTCTCTCTCTTGTTGCAAGAATATTGGTATGTACATAGAAAACAGTATCATCGCCAAGTAAAAAGAGAGAATCTCAAGAGAACAACAAACAGTGTTTAGAATCTTCGTCATTTCATTTCATGAACCAGGGTTACAAAAAATCTCTTCTATTATGCAGAGTCCTGAGATGGCTGCAGTGGCATTCAAATTATTTAATTAAAAATTCTTGATGAATTTTATTTAAATGTTCCGTGGATCTCTGAAAAAAAATATTTTATTGCTATATGTTGCCTCTCAAATGTAACTTCTTTCTAAAAGATTCAAATAGCAAGTGCGTCTATGACTATTTTTTTTCTATATAATTATCCAGCTGTTATACGTATTATTTATCAAATTGCAGGATGATCGCGTCTTCTATGGCATTACAACTGAATTTTTGCAAATTTCACACCATGGGGTTAATTTGACATATCACAGTTCATCGTTGATATGTGTTACCATAGAATCCTCCAGGTGATTTAAAAGCGATGATAAAAATTTCAAGTTATGTAATTTGTTCAGGGTTTCCTTATCGTTAGCACCTAAATCGACATTAATTTGCATTGCTTTCAATTTAGATCTTTCATTCTCAATTGTTCCTGTTCTACTATTGCCTACAATATATACATCAGAGGCCAGTTGAATAACATTGTTTGACAGTAATTCTTTTATATAGGTCTCTCCAAGTAAACATAATTCATCTGAATCGTTACATTCAATGGTAGGATCTAATACCTCCTTGATGATGCGACGTTCTTTATCAATCAGTATAATAGTTCTTATAAAGTTTGTAATTGACGTTGCATCTCTCCTGCCTTCAAATTGTACAATTCTATTTGGTTCAACATGCATATTTGGATTTATGTTGCTTCTCCATACTTTGTTCAATATTCTATTCCAACGGTTAACTTGTACCTTTCCCTCTTCTTTGTCAGTGTCTGTTTCTTCCATATTACTTGTAGTTTCCTTTGGCTTGATGACATGGATGATTGGGAATCCTGGCAATGTAGAACATAAACTGTTACCAAATACTTCGCAATTTACTTCGATAAAATTAACCTGTGGTTTATTTCCAGATAGATTCTCATAATGAAAAGTCTTCGACACTTCTTCAAAAACAGGTTTCAAAGTCTTACAATGAGAGCACCACGTAGTATAAAATTTCACTACAGTGTAGGCCTCTCGTGTGCCCGTGTAATTATAAAACGTTACCTAGAGCACTTAAACCGACAAATGCAGCAGCGGCTCTCTTAGCGTGACCGCCAAAGACGATATCAAAGAAATCAGCAGCAAGGATTAATTTAGAGGAGATCAATTTTTCCTTTGGAACAACTGCGAAATATGCAATGTTAACGAAAATGTAAATGATAGCCAAAAAGATTAAAGAAGTTGGACCTGCGATTTTTAAAGTTCTAACTGGATCCTTAACTTCACCCAATGCGTAATTGACATTAGAATAACCAACAAATGACCAAATGACATTATATAAGGCGTTAACAATACCATAAGCAGTACTTTTCTCTGTACCTTCGAAAGCGTTACGGAAATTATGAGATTGATAACCGTCCTTCAGACCACCTGCTAAAGCGACCCAACCAGTGATTGAAATGAAGATAACAATACCGACTTTGAAGATACCTAACGCATTTTGAATATAGATACCTGTTTTAACACTGACAGCATTAATTAAAAATGCGAAAAAGATAACTGCGACTGCGATACCTCTTTGATTCCATTTAGTAACTTCTGCATCAGCTGCAGTTAAAAACATAACAGCGGTATTAATAGAATTACCAGCTGCCCAACCTAAGAAGAAAACATAGGATGCATACATTGAAGTAATTAAAAATCTTGGTTTCTTAAAGATAAATTCCAAATAATTTTTTCACCACCATTTTTGGGTATAGCTGTACCAAATTCCATATAAACGTATAATCCAGCTAATGCAATGATACCACCTAATGCCCACATAATTAATGATAATCCAACTGAACCACACAATGTATAAATTGTTGAAGAGACGGCAAAGACACCAGTACCTAACATTCTATTACAAATTAAACCAATACATGAAAATAAACCTAATTGTTTTTCACCTTGATCTAATTCAGTCATAAACTGTTGACCAGTTTCAACATCTGATGATGAATCATTTTGATCATCATTTATTTGTGTTGTTTTTGTTGTACCACTAAAAGTATAATTATCTTTATTAAATACATTCAATTGTGATATGAATGACGGTTTTTTTTCTTCTGACATTCTGAAAATATTATGACGATTTGTATATTGATGATTTGTTCATATGTTTGAGACTAAACGAATACGTTGAAAAATGGAATAAGATTAAAAAGAAAAAGAAAAAGCTTTAAGTACAAGGTCTTATATATATAAAAATTAAGACTTAAACGAGAAGACGTGTGTGTCATTCTGATTGCCGAGAAAATAATTAACACAATTTTTGTTCAATCAAGAAGACATTTTTTAAGTCCTTTAAAGTTCACTAACTTCTTAATCCTTGAAAAAAAAAACTTTTCAAGATGTGTGTAAAAAAAAAAAAATAATTGTCGTTACTTTTTTTTGCACTTCCTCATTTATAACGGACATATATCTATAGGAAAGTGTGTTAAATTATGAAATTTTCAAGAAAAACTGTCACTGAAATAAGAAGACACAATTTTGAGATAAATTAAATTATCGAAATTTTAATTAAATTGTGTAAAAAAGTGTCCCTGTTTATTATTATATTAATTTCTTCCATAGATTCATAATGAGGGCCAACACTCCTAATTAACAAACTTCAGAATCGACTGAAGGAAACAAGAACAGAATTATTATTATATTGAATAAACTGTGTCTTTCATTAATACAAGCAACAGAAAATTGGGTCTCTAAGGAATCAGCCATCCTCATTTCACAGTGAGTAAGATACAGAATGGCACCAAAAAAACTGTTTTTAAAAAGACAAAAAACTGATCCTATTTATCCTGTTACGTAATGAATGGGGAAGAAGTCTGAGAGGCTCTTTCTCTCGTCTAGAACTTTTAATATGATGGTATATATTTCTTTGTTAGTTTTTCCCCAGAAATGGATGCACCGGTTAGCAAACTACAAAAAAAATCAGATCATTTTCAACGTCGTACAAAGGCATTAAATTTTTTAATGAGGAGTTGAATAAGAACTAGAAAAAAATGTGTCGCTGTTGTGCGGTTGTTATTAGCAAATAGCAACGGCTCAAATTTTTAAAGTGGAAAAATTGTGAACAAGGAAGAAAAAAGAGAAAGAACGAGACTTTGTCCGTTATCTATCTCTCTCTTTTCTTTTTATTCATGTACTCTGTGACTTTATTGGAGCCGTCCTTTCTGATTGCATGTTTCTTGCTGCAAATTTATGTAGAAATGAGCACAAGAAAATGAAAATAGCGAGGCTCAATGAAATGCGTATAATTTTGAATTGAGCTTCGGGGAAAAAAAGGCAACGACTTTATCGGCGGACAGAAAAAGAAAAAGTCCTTTGATTTAAGTAATAGGTGAAACTTTGGTCAACCATGAGCATTAATTGTTCATATTATATAGTGTATTTAATATGGGGAAATGGTTTCAATGTAACAGATGAATGTTTGTGAAGTATTTTGGTGATATAACTATACTAGACTAATATTTACATCTTTATTATAATAATAGATAAATTGTCATGTTTTCAATGAATATCGATGGGCGCATGGTTTGTCATATCGATATAATGGTCTTAAAATTTGAATATTGGCAAATATATATTAAATATGATTTATTCTACAATTGAATGAAATTATAAAAAAGAAAGTATCGTTATCCATGGAGCAATTTTCATTTTTTCCCCTCTTAGAGTCATTCAGAAATATTTCATTTTATTCTATTACTATACTTTCTCGGTCATTCAATCTCCCTTTAATTTGGTACCCTTGATTTTATGTGATCGAGAAATCAATCTTAATGATTCATTTTTTTTGTTTAACCGTTAGATTACCAAAGAAAGATCACCATTGATCTTATTTTATATTCTTGGCTTTAACTTTACTGTCGTTTCTTATTTATCATTTCTATTTTTTAGAGACTGTGTAATACAACCCTAGTCTTACTTTGTTAGGGTTTATACACGTTTTTTTTAGGGATGGACAATCTGCATAATCAATTATATCATAATGTCAAAACTTCTCGTAAGCATTGATTATACATATTCTGCATTTTGGCAAACAATAAAATTTAGGGAATTTTGATATACATATATTCATTAATATAGCTAGATCACAGCAGTATATGGAAAAGTGAATTAGCCAAGTTACCGACATCACAAGGAAGTTCATAATCCTAATTCCATGATTGAATTCGAACCAGATTAAAGAGAGAAAGAAGAAAAAAAATACCAGATTTCTTAGATATTAGTATCAAAACTGAACAACAATTGTAAATTGATGTTATATGAATAATGTTAACTAATAACTTAAAAAGAACAATAATAAGATCACGAAAACGCTGTGACTATCTATTAAGATGTACGGTGACTCGATCAAGTTATTCAACAGCTACAAAATTTAATAATCAGAATAATAATGAACAAATCGCTAACTTGGGAGAAATTACAGATTATTTGGTTAAAGACGGTATCCCCAATCTATTAATTCATAATTATAATGATAAATATATCAGTGATACGATGAAACTGCGATTGTTCCCAACATTAAGTTATATTCCAGTAATTAATGGTAAGGTAAAAGTTAATGCATCATTGAATGCTCTAAGATTGTTATTAACTACATTTATATTAAATCATGATACAAAACATTTCCATATTCATTCAATTCAGAATATTTCAAGCAAAGATAGAGATAATATATCTGCTAATACATATGCATATTATAAAAACTCCGAAAAATTATATGTTAAATGGGCTACTTGTACTCCCCATGAAAAATGTCAAGATATTAGTGATCGTGATATAGGTATTCAAGCGCACCATCGTACTAGAGATGGCTCGATAGGAAAAAATGATACATCGAGACATGAAAGTTTATTAGATTATATCCTAAGTCCCTCTCAAGAAAAATTTAATAGTTCAAACATTGAAAAAGAGTATAACAATTTATTGTTGAAAAAAGAGAATGAAACTGGCGAACCTATAACAAGAGTATTACAAGGTATTTTCTTATTTGAATTTAATAAAGATAATCGTCAAATTGAAGTTCAAACTATAGAAGATATTGAATTGATTGATTATAAGAAGAAAGTAAAGCAACATTCTCCAAATTTCGCAATTTGTTGAACCTATGGATAGAAAACGATGTATTCTCTTCTGTATTTTTTAACCCCTTCTATATAGGAAAACTAGGGAGCTTAAAAATAAAATCGTCGTTTATAGCGCCTTACACATCATCTAATAGAAGAAGGAGCAAAGAAAAGAAGACTAATCAAATCAGACAGGTATTGGAAGACTATTATCTTCATTTCATATCACAGTTTATTAAGGGGGGGGAATAATAAATGCATTTTTCTTAATTAAATAAAATATACATAAAATATATATTTTTATTATTGTTTTTAAGTTTTTTAAAAAAAAAGAGAATATAAATTCACCGAATGAGAATATTTAATGGAGTAAGGAATTCGGGAGTAAAAAGCTAAATCCCGTAATGAAGTAATGATCATCGATAAGAAGGAACGTTATCAAAAGAATAAAAATGGTAGTTCTTTCAAAAGTTAATCAAAATCATTTGTCGCTATCAAAGGAAGAAAAAAGATATCATAGTTATATAAATGTAATGGTATTTCCTTTTTGTACGAAAGAAAGTTTTAAATGCTAATTATGAATTATCGAGAATGAATGATCCAGCCACTTATCTCAACAATATTTCTTACTTTTTTATTATATGTAATGTTTAAACTTTTATCTTTAATGCATGATTTTTTAAACTAAAACGTTTCTCGATACAATTCCTAAATAAATGATTATCCCTTGCAGTTGTGCAAGGTTGTCTTGGATCTAGTACAGTCTGTTCATTAAGTTCGTTAAAGTATGGTATGTCTCGAAGAGACAAATAAAATGTATTCCTTAAGAGGATTTACCAATAATTTGTTTTCTCTCCATACTAGCATTAGCCATATTACTCTTCATACTCGAAGCGTTATCCATGGTACGATTGTTATTATTGTCACCATCGGCATTAAACTCTTTGATATCTTGAGCAGTAATGCCTTGGTTGAAATTACTATTATAGTTCCATACTTTATCGAATAAGACTAAACTTCTGGATAAAGATCTATCATCAGCATCTATGGTAGCTAAATTATCAACGATGATACGACAAACGTAAAATATTTGATAAATATTAACCATATCTTGCCAGACATATAATGAAGGTTTACCGTCACCAGCGGTATATGGACGTCCTTGGTGAATACAGACAATCGGTTCTAAGAAATATCTGTAAATGAAACCATAAGGATCGATTAAAAATTGTTGGAAATTAGCACATTTAGCAGTTTTACCATGTTTACCTTTACCAAAATCATAAAGGTCGCCATCATTTGAAGGAATTTCAGCATTTCTAAATGGACATTGACCAAACATTAGATAAAATAAAGTTACACCAACACCCCAGGCATCACATTTAATAGTATCATGACCATTTAGACAACCGAAGGTTTCTGGAGCTCTATAATTATCTGTACCAATGTTAAAATCATTAGATATTCTATTTAATGTAGCATGGCCCCAATCAGCTAATTTGATGTTACCTTCTTTAGTTAATAGAATATTTTCTGGTTTAATATCTCTATGAGCGATACCTAAACCATGAGCATATTCTAAAGCGGAGATTAACTGATGAACGATTTTAATAAAATCTAATTGAATTAATGCTGGATGAGAAATACTACCTTGACGTTTCACTATTGATAAGAAATCATATAAATCACCACATTCACAATATTCTAATACCAAAACGTAATTATTATCATCTTCATAATAATCAATCATTGAACAAATATTTGGATGTTTCGTACCTAATGCTTTCATTATTTTAAATTCATTCATTATACCAGTTTCTGTATATTTCTGTTTGGGTATAACTTTCAATGCGACATATTTATTCAATGTCGAACACCATGCTTTGTAAACTGTACTGAATGAACCAGATTGAATTTGTTCTAAATTGCTGTACATTATAATTTGTTGTATTAATGTAAAAAAATGTTAACAGTTGTTGATATACTTGTTTAATAATAATATTATTATTAATATTATTAGTTATTGTTGTATTGAAACAGGCAAAAAAAATTTCTAATATAAAACTTAAGATTTTAATTTAAGAGTACATTGGGGAAAGGGTCCTTGAATTGATACAATCTACCTTGTATATATATGAAAGTTATCCTTATCCATTTGATTAAGAAATTATACTTCCTTCTTTTCGATTTTAAAATAATTAAATTATTACTACGTACAGAACATCTAATAAAGTTTAAACCGTTCATCCTTAAAATAAGAAAAAAGAAAAAGCAAGAAAAAAAAAACATAAAGAAATCAATCAATAATAGGCATACTAACCATCATTGTAATAAAAATAAAACAATAATAACAATGATTATAAAATAATAACGGGAAAAGGACCCATGAAAATTACAATACTCAATAGAAAGGATAAAAAGTTAATTATAAGAAAGGTAAAATCCCACCAATATTTGAAAGAAACGACTGTAGTTAAATAATTTGGATGGAGTTATAAACTATAATTATTAAATTTTCTACCTCAGTTTCTTTATTTCTTTTTGATCTGGTAATCATTGTGTAATAATCTGCTCTTCTTACTCTTCGATTTTCCTTTTGCATATTCTTCCATGTTGAAAATTCTTTAAGTCCAAAAGAATTGATGATAATGAAAATGATAGTCAAGGAAAAAAATACCCACTTCGATTAACTAGGCAGAAAATTAATTAAGCCTGTGTACAGAATTTATTTTGTTTCTTGAGATGGGGGGAGTGTCTTATATTGCGAACAGTAAATAGCCCGTACAAACATCAACAAAAAGAGATATGGGAAATTAAATAATCAAAAAAAAAAAAATAAATAAACAGCGAAAGAAAAAGAAACGAAATAAAAATCCACAGAAAATATGTGCAGTGCAAGCGGCATTATAATTTGTACAATAGGCTTGTAATTTGAGTATTATTTTGAGTTAGCTCATTACAGGAAATAAGATGGCACAATAAAAAAAATGCAAATGCAGAGACTTGAAGTCGAAGGTATACGAATATTGTTAGGGAATTCCATATAGCTGATAGATTTCAAACAAGGATTGAAATAAAATAATTTGCCTGGTATTACATTGGTACCATTCTAAATTAAAATCAAATTTATCTCCAAATTTAAATTGTTACAGTATTGACCGTATAAGAGAAAATTTTCATTATTTGATCTTTAGAATTTAAACTCATCTTTTACATGTTAAGAAACATTTCACATTACATCGATGACCTTCTGCTTCTTCGGTTGTTTTTTTTGCCTAATGGAATTTACTATTGATAAGAAAAGGGCACAGAAATTTCGTTATGGGATAATGAATCCCCGAAATATACAACTTCAAGATAGCTAGTTGATCAAATGGTTCATTATTATTAATAACAATTATCTTCTGAGAAATAACATCGTCAATTTAATCAAAAAGATCAAGAATCTTGATTAGTGGTGATGTACAACCCCTCAAGGCCTGACTTAAAAGAATCACAATTAAGAAATTTACTATTGATCTCTTTTCAAATGCGTCTATAATTGATAAAGCATGGCATCCAGAATGTTATTATCTACCATAGTACTATTATGGTTAAAATAATTATTTATCTAAGTTGCTCATAAATTCTTCTTGAATATAATTAAAGGTAAATTATACAATCTATCCTATCATAAAAGCAGTACCATTTCGTAAAGAGTATTGTTGTTCCTCAACTGGTAATCAAATTGAGCTCGCTAGTGATTTTTAGTGATAGATACTCAAATCATCTCTTATCCTCAGAGCATTGTCTGTGGCTAATTGTCCCGTCGAAATAAAGAGAATTCTAAAAAAAAAAAGGATCTGCCCAATATTTACTGCGGTAGTTTCTTTGGGGATACACACAACTGCCCCAGAAACGAAAACATTAAAGACACAAATAAAAGGGAAAAATACAATTTTATACTAAAAGTAAGGAGGCATCAAAGTTTTAAGATGGGTTTTAAGTTTTCTTTAACATAAAGAATGCAAAAAGAGGAAAACTCCGCATATATGGTTCTTGTATTTTTATTTCTTTTTTGTATGTTGCAATACCGTGGAGTCAAAGAGACACAACAAAAAAGCAACACTATTTGTTACCAACAGTTCAGGATTCCACACGTATTATGGCAGTGCGTACGTAGATACGTACGTACGATATTTGAGGGGAAACGCTAATTCATACCCACTTTTATTAGCTGCCTTTAAAATTCTGTTTTTCTTCGAGTTTTTCCTTTTCATTCAAATATCTCCCCCCCTCTTATTTCTCCCCTTTTTTTTTTGCCCCGTGTTCATTTTCTCCAATTTTTGGTCAATTGGTTCATTATTGACTGTTTCTAGATTCTACCACAATTTAGAGGAGAAACCCTGCAGAAAATGTTGCTTCCAGAAACTTGTACATTATTGAGTTAATGCTATGTCGAACATTTAATAGATCAAGCAATACCAAGAAATTTGCTGATGAGGATCAAGTTACTGTTAAAACTCGTTTGATCTAAGCTTGTTTTTCGCTTCAAGATTACCGTTTTAGTTCATTTCCCGTTTCTTTTTCAATTCTTTCCTACAAATATTTTTCTGTTTTGAAATATCTGTCGATTTAAAGACTACATTAATTTGTAGTGCTGTCATTTTGATTTTAGTTAGGTATCTACATGCTATTAATATTATCGAACAACTTCGCTTTGCTTTCTTAACAAAAAATGTTCAAATCTCCAAAATTAGAATTTTTTTACAGCAATGCCTCAATTCATAATACTTGGATTACTCAGCTAACCGTGGCTTTCTAACAAGATGAAATTGATGTAGCAATCAAAATATTTTAGACATTTTCGCTTAATTACGTACTGTTTGAGGGTTTCCCTTTTTTTAAAGTTGATCACTTTTTTCAGTTAAGCTAAAATTTAGTAAGCCGTGGAACTTTTAGGCAATATTTGAAACTCCACATAAGATCAAACTTTTATTATGCACCCCCGTGTTATTTCTTCGGATTTTTCCAAGAAATGAGTAGTGTGAAGGAATAACTACACAGCTAGTTACCGTGGAACTAGCATTCCATTTTTGACTTTTTAAAGGAAACATTTCTCCTCTAAAGGTCTATATTCTGAACATGAGAAGGGAGCTTTTATTTGTTGTTGTTTTAGGACAGCGTTTAATTCTTCAGCTAGAAAGTAATAGATCAATACAAATAAACTGACAAGAGTCGTACGCAGTGTGTTACAGATTATCTATTAAATTCTTCTATTAAGAGAGAACTGTTAACTCCGTATTTCTAACTCCGAATTAAAATTCATCCCATAGAAAATTTAATATGTAATTCTTCTCTTATTGATATACTAATGCTGACTTAATTATTGGTGATATTCGCTATTAAACTGTCGGATAAGTATATTTAATGACAATTGATTATTCTGACCTCGGAGATCTTACCAATTTAAGCTTTTTTGAGAGATGTTATAGATAGCTCGGTTACATCACATACATTTCTCGAGATTATTGAAAAGTTTCAAATATCATGATAGCAACATAATGAGAAAGGGTTCAAGATTAAAATGTGGTTATCTATTATACCTATATCCGACAACATAAACATTTCCGAAATACCTCCAACATATTGCGAATGTGGTCAACCATGTAAAATTTATAATATAAGACTATTTAGTTATCATTGAGAACATTCAAAGTTATAATCCATAGTACATTATTTAAATAACTACCTGAAAGATACTACAAGTTGCCTGTTTTACCAGGTTGGCATGTGTTTCCCATGCATTTACCTATTTGGCATACTTGAATCGATAGTCTGTACTTAGTTTCTTTTGTAATATCAGAAATTGAAGTCAATGAATATAAACCTATTGTCGACGTTTCTATTTTGGTCTTTCATTCCTTATTTTGTAAGCATAATTCCCAATGATTTCCATCGTTGAGTTACATGGTCTAACAGTAATTGTCGCTCTAAAAAAATTATTAATCAAGAATTCCGTTTTGAGTCAATAAACATTCACAAATAGAAAACAAGGGGTACCAAAAATTTCTTATATATTATATTTCACCATCAATAATCCTGCATATGTATATCCTTCGAGACGCATATTCCTATCATTGTTCACTTCTGTTGTCTTTTTTACTGAATACGGAGGATTGAAAGTGGAGTTTTTTTATAAGTAATTAAACTAACGAGGTAAGACATAATGAGCCATTCACCATTCTTTTAAGATATCACTCGAAGCACTTACATAACCGCGCACTGTTTCATTATTGTTTCGATCCTGCATTTTGGGTACCCTTTCTTTTCCGCATTTTCTTGCTATAATAAAGTTACATAATAACCATCCACATTTTCTCAAAAAGAAAAAGAAAAAACAGACGAAGACTAATACAATTGTTCTTTAAGTTTTCTTACAAATTAGTATATAATTTAATTATTGATTGTGCCAATATATCGGCTTCTTCAAATTGAAGGTTTTTGTGTTAGAATTTACATTCAATTTTTCACGTATATTTCAATTCATTACTTGAAAAGTGTAAATATCTGCTAATATAGATCCTTGAGTGTGACTATGTGCGTGTTTAATCCAGTTTCTGTAATAATCTACAGAATAATTGACGATAATTGAGATGTTTAGCTTCTTGTTGGATCAATTTTGTTGCCCCTCTTCATATAATTTACCGTCCAAAAGAACGGTATCCCTTTTTATATTGATTCTGTACAGTGGATCAGAAAATACATTCACTGAAGTCGTACAGATAATGTATGAGTTGTAATATGAACAGTGAACATAGCAAATGAGCAATATACTAATTTGGTTTCTTGTAATCAGATAAGCTCGTAGGATATTGAGGTTGCTTTAAAGCCAAATGACTTTACTCTTTTAATTGGGGAGGCGGGATTTATTTTCAGAACGCTGATATCATGGTTACTCATTTTAACAGCAAGTGTACCTACCATTAAAAGTATCCTAAATAGTAAGAAAGGTGAGAATTTTGACCAATTCCAAGTACTTGTCAAGATATTCCTAACAGAATTGTATTTTATGATGTGTCTCCTCCGTCCAATGTGTTCCGATTCTATTTGGAATACGATGAACAGAAACTTTTCTCCTTCATTTAGAATGATGATAGCTAGAATTTATTCCGTTTAGTCAACATATCTGATAGTTAATTTAAGGGTTTCTAAGGAACTTCTTTAAAATGATCCAGACCGATTATTTTAACGTCCTACCTTCTTTCTCTACCTTCTTAAAACACAGGTGATAATCTCCTTTGCGATATTGAATAACTCTCTAGAGGTTCAAACCTATACCTTAAGATCTAGGTGATCAAAATAAAGCAAGACAAAGACATGCCCGCAGTGTTGATTATGTCAACAAAGGAATGTCAAAATACTTGAACTTTCACATAGAATACTCGGGGAGATACCCTTTATATTCTCTTTACACTAAGACATCCCTGTGAATTTGAAAATCAGAGAATTTGTGCGATGATTCTTGTGCAAGTTGTGCTAAAACCATTTCTCAGGGGAATTATGTTTGCGCACCACATCGTTATATGATTCTCCTGCATTATATAACATACCTCGGCCACTGTTTTCGGAAAACATCGTTTGCCAGTCTGCGCATTCAATATGTACCCTCCACGAAATAAAAGTAGCATGCCCACTTCTATGTTGTCGTATGCTTGAAACGTTAGTCGTCGTGGAAGCAAATAATAGAAACCAATTGTAACTCATTCTAACTGTTCAAGTTTCCCGTAGTTCCTAGGTTTCTTCTTCTTTTATAAATTTACTCCTGTAACAATTGGTGATGTAAGAATTAAGTTTTTTCCTGACTCTATTGATGGAGTTTTTTTTATTGTTCTTCGTTTCCGGAAATATTTGAAGCCCTTAAATTTTATTGTTTTTTCACACTGTCAAGTAATAGTTTATCCTAATCAATATACGTACAACAATTAAATAGAGATTAATTTTCTTTTAAAGTATAGTCAGGGAATGTAATAATCAGCAATTCTTAAAATATCGCCTGACCTTCTTCAAAATATTAGAATTGATTGGCCATTTAAAGTTTTTAGAGTTTTGCGCAGCACACATTTCCTAAAAGGTAGCATAAGAAAATTGCTTTTCTGTAATTTACCGTTGGTAATTCGTAACAATTTAGAAAAGTAATATACGGTTAAAATGAAGACCATTTCTCGAAAACATACTTTCCGTAGCACTCACTTTTATCAATTTACAACTCTGTACATCCATCAATAAAGATCATTGTAAGGAAAGAAACTTGCCGCCACCCCGTGCATTTCAAGTTCTTTCCTGCAGCAAGTTAAAGAAATTCAATTCCTTTTCCCCCCTATTAATTTCATTTTGATTTCTCGAGGTTTTCAGCACTGATATCCAGAAGATGATTGTATGTATATTTTTCTTTTCAGATGTAATTCATTGAGATTATTTCAATCTTATATGCTCTCAGAAAGGTGTATACAGTTATCTGCTCACGGAAATCTTCGATTACAGAAACTTCTTGAAAATTGAATGACAGGTAACAATATATGCACATTTTGCTGCTAGGGGGTGAGACCTGAGATATCCTCTTTCTCGGAGGTTTTTCTATCTACTGCAATATGCCGTGTTAGATATCCTCGAAATCAAATCAAATGTGAGCAATGATAACGGAAATTGTTAGGACATCGGTGATGATTGAATGCTGTAGTTTAGAGAGACTGGTCCTGTTGCTCTTGATATCCAATTAGTTCCATAGTCAATCCCTACCACGGCCAACATATCGAGGTTCTAGAATCAATTCAGTAATGTTGATATTCTGCGCATATTGAAATAACAGAATTTAAGAAATTATGATCTTATTCAATACATAGATTGTACATACGGTAGAGCGGAGCTTCTACAGTTGATTATATAAATTGTTAACTATCTTTTCAATGCTTACGAACGTTTGAGAAAACGATAGCACCGTAACTAATGATACTCAAAGTAGAAACAATAGCCAAGTTAATATTAATCGGTGTAAGTAAACCGGACCCACAACGGTCTTCCAGCGCGGGTATATCCGCATCGTTCGTATCTTTACCCTTCCCAAATGGACATTCCTTGATTTCACCATCCTTACCGATGACACTTGGGTGGTTTGGAGGTAAATTTGGTACAACTTGATTACGTTGACCTGAACCATATTTGATTAGAGAGCTAGCGTATATCATGGCACCTGTTATAGGGCCGACAACTGCACCAAGTACGGAGAATTTATCCTTTGCATTTTCTGGGGAAATATAAAATGATAGACCGAAGCCAGCAGTTGATAAAATCGCAAGTACAGAGCCACTAAAACCATACATATACCAAACATGCGTTAAATTCTTTTTTATAACACTCAGAGGGGCAATACTGGTGATAGCAGTGGAGGAAGATAATAGGCCAGCATATAGACCTAGGGATGAAATAGCTATAGCTTTTGAGGTATCGGCCAGAGTAACAGTCATTTTGTAGTCTTGAATTGTATGGGTATCACTTGATGTTGTCAATTATTCAACCCTCTTAAGTAGATAAAATTTAAGGTTCTTTATGGATGGAGATTTACAAAATGTTTAAATTTCTAAGTAGAAAAATGTGCTGTAGTTTGCTATTTTATATCTCTAACTTTTCCAAAGGGATCTCGTTCGTTAACCGATGGCATTATGTCGTTTAGACTCTCTCGCTTACCTAATAACTTCCGCTTTGCTTGTTCCGTAAACAAATAATTGGCAGTGAGAAAAAAATTGTTAACAGAAACATCATGACAGAGGTCTTAGAATCCCAAACTGGGAACACAAATCGAAGAAAAAATAAGAACGCGCTACAGATCGAAAAGAAGAATAAAACGTTAAATGATATCTTATGGAGGACGTATTGTTTTGAACTGATATATACGCGGGATAACTAGTATCAAAAGCGCGGTAGTTGGTGTTTGGATGTGGATCTAATGGTAATTCTAAATAAAGTTAAAATATTAAGTATGTGTTTTATATCTCTGATATGAAGTTGTCATTAAGTGCGCTGAATGATGAACAACGATTACGTATCTTATCCAAATTAACGCTTATTCACAGTCTCACTAAAACTTATCGCTATATGTGATACCAGGTTTGTTTTGCCAAAACAATAGAAGAAAACAAATGATATTTCTGGCTACAGATGTAACGAATGTCCTATGAATGAATATTTTACAACTATGGTTGCCAATCAAATTACAACTTTACTAGAGACCAACTAGGATCATATACATGAGGTATCCATATGATTGACAGAACGTAAAAGAATCTTTTATAGATTTCATCCCATCGCAAATCTAGAATATTGCGCTACATATTGTAAGAGAAGAACAAAAACCACTTACCACGAATCCCAAAATAATATGAGATAACACGGTATTAATGTTACTACCGTTATATTCATAAAAGAAAGTGCGAGGTGAAGTTTAAGCAGCTCTGACTTTCTTTAGGTAAATAAATGGCATATCCAGTATATGATAGTATTCTAATAAGTTGATTCTGTTGATATAATATCATCTGCTTAGCAAAACAATATATATGCGCACTTTGCGACTTGGATATAAAGTACTCATTAAATATGGAAATTGCTTTTGACTTCAACCTCATTGTACTGTTTCTGGGAATAGCATGTACTCAATATAGCGTGAAAATGAGAAGCAAACTTATTGCATAATCCAGAAATAAATAATCCTCGAGAAGAACCAGTTAACTTTGTATTTAAGCAGCAAAAAGTAACTCACATAAAACAATGATATGCTAACTTGTTATTTTCAACCTTTTTCTTCTTCTTTAGTCACCTATTCAGGACAAGATTAAGATATGATTTAAGAAACTATAATAAAACACAAGTAGACATAATGTTATAGAGTTACCTGAACTTCCATTGAGTACTAAGATAGAGAATTTGAGCCAATTTGAACAGTCCGTTCTTATATGGTACAGGTAGTTCCATACAATGATGCTATAATCGTCTCCTCGAATTGATTTAGCTTTCGTGTTTCATAAATGTCATCAGGTAAGAAGTTTGTTCAAACTATATTACCCGGTATACGAAAGAAAAATGACATGATACACTTCTTTCAAAACAAATGCAGAAAGCTACTCCTCGTCTACGTCAGATGTACACTTTTACACCAACAATTAATCTTCCGAACGCATAAACCAGAGACTGCCGACTGCTCTCCAAATTTCGAAACCATGACTAGGATTAGGCATATAAAAGTATGGATTTTAGGAGTAATTTAAAGCTTATATGATGCACCCTTTAAGAGCAAAAACTTTATAGCAGTAATCAATTTTGCAGCCCTATATAATATAGAACATATTTTTTAAT
>PPOO01000949.1:55515-113102 GCA_003708545.1 Maudiozyma turicensis
ATATGAACTTTCTTAGATTGCTTTTACCTAAGGATGGAGAATTTTCAAGTGAGGAATTTGATGATTTTGCAGCCCTATATAATATAGAACATATTTTTTAATGCTCCCAAGAACTATAATTCTACAAAGATATATTATGAAGTGCAAATATCTTAATTGGTCATCTGTTTAATCAAACCAGATTTTTCTATTATAGATGGTGCATCAAGCGGTCTCAAGCCCTCATTCTCATTTGGGTAGTTCTGTTTGTTATTTGATGCTTATTTTAACAAGTGCCATTTCATAGGGCAGGGACGTTCCTCATTTATACCCAGTTTCCGGACCTCTCTTCGAGGCTCTCTGAAGCACCAATATGCTATTTTTTTAATCGGAGCGATGTGAAAAATTAAATCAAATATTCAGGATGATTCTCCTTTGTGCGCAAATTTATGCGAATTACATCTTACTGTTCAGAATTGTAATTTATAGAAAGTGGTGAAAAAGTTGGACAACCATGATTGTTTTGTAACGGTTATGAGATACGTGGGTGATTTGTGAAATAAACCCATATTTACTTTTGGGAATAAAGGAAGGAGGAGATTCAAATCTCCTCTAAAAAAAAAACTGAAAAAAAAAATTTCTTTGTACTGATTTCTCGAGGCCATTATTCATTCATCTTACAGGAAAAAACAACAAAAAAAAAAAAAGAAAAGAGAAGAGTAATCCCTTCTCATTTTCTAGCGGTCATTACTTGCGGAACCATACGACTCCATCATTTTTTTGGTGCTATCGTGTAAAAAATTAAATCATAACGCATCCATGAATAATTTGGGAAAATAACCGGTGTATGTTTCAGCTCTTTACATTTATTAGCGACTGTAGACGGTTCATCGATGACCACATTACCATTAGCTCTGAAAATACCGTAGCACTACATCATTTTCAAAGTTGCAAACAATTGCGATCTGTTTACCATCGCAACTTACCAATATGGCTTCTCATCATCTCCAATAACTACACTAGAGATACCCTTTATGGTATACATTAATTTGAAGCGGAGGCAAACTAAGCACAACGAGTTTGTAAGTTGAGTTTTTCAGATGCAGATTCAGCTGCAAATATTCATAGTCGTACTGCTATTCCACACTATTGTGCTTATTACGATTTTCTGTCGCAATTTTATTGTTACTAGAAGATGACCTATGGATACAGTTGGTTCCCTATAGTTCAAAAGCAACCACCTGCCTATAATCTGGTATTGATTATACCGTTAAACTCATTTGAGTTGTTTTGTGCATTTAGTACCAATGCAGGATCAACATTGAAAATAATTCATAGTGAAATATGAGGTGAAGAGTTTTTCATTCGTTTTTGGCTAAGGAAGGCAAAAAAAAAGAAATAATGCATTAAGTTAATATAACTTTTCATATATATATATATAATTTTTTCTTCAGTTTAAACCCCAATTATTGTTAGTCGTATTCGAAAAAATACGAAACTATCCAGCCTCTACTAGTTATTAAAATTACCTACAGAGCAGCCAGATAAAAAAAGAAGAAAATATTAATAAGATATTTTAGTATTAAAGAAAGGTGCTATTTTGGATATATTGATAATTAACTAAAACATATTTTACAATAAATACTATTGTTAAGTGATAACCTACCATAATTAGAAACGGTAAAAAACAAACATATACCTTGGTTTACAAAACAAAGACGAAAGGAAATGAATTTCTATGATGCTTTAGAAGAGCTTTTGGAAGAAAACAAGGATAAGAGAAATTATTCCTCTAGGACTGAGAGTAACAAAAATTATTTATTATCGCCAGATAGTTCACAGAGAAAACAGTCAGAGGCAATAGACATATATAGTAATGATATGGGATATTTGTCTGACTATCCTTTACTTTCTACAGACGACATTGATATTTCATTATGTAATATACTTCAATATGATAGTAGTGGGGTCCCTGATATCGGTGAGTTTCCTAAACTAGAACCAATGGAGTCTAATCTAAGTTTTGGATCGGACATTTCTTTAAAAGATAAAAATTCGAACTTTAATTCACCAATAAGTGTTTATTCGAATAATAACGGACTTTCTAAAAGTAAAACCGAAGACATTTTTGTATATGACACACAAAATACTACAAAATCAGCACTTCCAATTTCATCCGCACTTCATCATATGTCTGTGCTTACAAATATCGTGACCCAGAATACCAAAAAGCACGAAACCATGACCTTAGCACCAACTGTGAAGAAGCAAACTTCCAACAGTGTAACTGATGTACTGCACCTAGGACACATTTCAAATTCAGAAATGAATAGTGTTGATATCATAAATTCGTCAAAACGTGCTATTACCAAAGTTGGGAAACAATCAATTGGCAGAAATTCAAAAAGGAAAGCAACTATGTCATTTAGTAGAAAAAGCATGTACGACAAAAGTCTCACAAATATGCTCAAAAGGAATAAAGTATTTCGGTCAAAGGGGAATCTGTTAACACCTACAAGCCCAATTGATTATACATCAAGTCAAGATAATGAAACCTCATTGGCAGAAACAATCAAGAATGATAAGGACCTCTACCCGATAGCTACCGAAAAACATAAACGTGGGAGTCATAGATGCAATCATTGCCCAGAAAAGTTTTCCACGATACTAGAATATGCTGAACATATGGACGAATTTAACATTAGGAGGAAATACAAATGCCCATTCTCATACTGTCCTTGGAAAATATTAGGTTTGCCAGGAAGGTCTGATCTGAGACGCCATTGTGCAATAAAACATAAGGACGATCTAGACGATTGTTTACGAAATTCATTAAACTTGAGAGGTGATATATATACTACAATCCCATGTCCACACCCTTATTGCAAGAAAATATTTAGAAGGAAGGATGCTTATAAAAGACATGTCAATATTGTTCATAGTAAATCTGACTCAAGATTTAATAAACGTCTTACTGGAATTTTGGAAAATCATCCAGAGAAATTCGAAAGTGAAGAATCAAAAAGAGCATACATAATGGAAGAAATGAGCCGTGGAAGGAAAAAATAAAAATTGCTATACAACCTTAAATATATCGCTATGTAAAAATGAATATTGTATATCAAGTACTATTAATTACTGGCTAGCTATGAATCAAGATTACTTGTTGTAGATCATGCAAGAAATACAACTTTGCAGAATTTCTTTTTTGATAATCACGAAGGCAGCAATATATATTTTTGACAAAGCTGTTTGTGCTACCACATATAGTTTTCAAATTTTGTGCTTAACTGACTTGCACATAGTCCTTATACTAACCCTCTTACTTAGTGTCATTGTTAAAGTTTCTCTGTTATTTCTCCAATATGATTGGCCCGTAACAAGAAACAGGCGTGACATTCTCGGATAAAATTTGCCGAGACAAAAAAAATTACCAGACAAAATGTCTCTAATTCCTTTTTCGGTAACGAACTGAACTAATCAAACTTCGTTGGTACATTCCAAATGTGTCAGCATATACTTAATTATATCAGACTAGTACATTATATGATCCATAAAAGTACTTTACAGTACTAGTTAATTAGCAATACAATAACTCATAAAAATCTGTCCATGATGACAGAAAGGCAATCCACTCTGGAACAGCTACGTAATACCGGGACAACTATAGTTTGTGATTCAGGTGAAGTGAAATCTATTTCTCAGTATAAGCCATACTCCTGTACTACAAATCCAGCTATTATATTAGCAGCTGCAAAAGATGAGATGAACAAAGAATATGTTACTCGTGCTGTGGAGTATGGAAAAACAAATGGGACCACAGAAAAGGAGAGGATTGAGTTAGCATTCGATAATTTCTTCGTCGAAATGGGTTGCCAAATATTAGAAGTTGTACCAGGTAGAGTCTCGACGGAGGTTGACGCAAGGTTATCATTTGACACTGCAGAGACTGTTAGAAGGGCTCTACAAATAGTGAAGATGTATGAGGAAAAAGGCGTTTCTAAGGAACGTCTTCTGATTAAAATAGCATCAACCTGGGAAGGTATTCAGGCTGCAAAGATATTAGAATCAGAATATGAAATTAACTGTAATTTAACTCTATTGTTTTCGTTTATCCAGGCTGTCGCTTGCGCAGAAGCTGGCGTAACCTTAATATCACCTTTTGTTGGGAGAGTCATGGATTTCTTTAAGGAAAAGACTGGTGAAACCTACACCGAAGACAATGACCCTGGTGTTTTAATGATCAAGAGTATTTTTGAATATTATAAGGAGCACGGATATAACACAATTGTAATGGGAACTTGTTTTAGAAACAATATGGAATTACTTGCACTTGCTGGTATTGATAGCGTTACCCTTCCTCTAGACTTACTTGAGACACTATCAACCTCATATAATCCTGTTTCTCAAAAACTGTTTCCTCCCTCCAACATGACTCCTAAATTACCAAAAGTAAACTTTTATATCTGTAACGAGAGCCGCTTCAGATATGATTTGAACCAAGATGCTATGGTTACAGAGAAGCTTGCTGATGGCATTCGAAGATTTGCAAAGGATAATGAAAATTTGGAACTGCTATTCAGCGCTAAAATACTGTCTGACAACTAATCTATATTAATTTTGCTAAATAGAGAACCATTTATTAATGGTCATATGCTATATATTCATTAATAACGGCGTTAAATATTATTCCGTCTATACATCTATCATTACCCTGGCCGGTTATATATTTATTGGAGTATGGCTAATGTGCTTACGCTTAAACTTTCTTTCTCGTTGTATACTGGACGTCAGCCAAATAGCTGATTCTTTTTTAATTTCGTAGTTGTCCTTTTTATTCATACTTTTATGGTCTATGACTAATCCTTGATGCTTTGGTATTGGTTTTTCTGTTGCCTTTTTATCTCTTTCTGGATTTGAAAGAGCTTGATTTATATTCGTGAAATCCTCTTGAACAACAGTTCTTGCGTTTCTTCTTGCTGGTCTATATTTCGGTTGAACTCTTCGCGAATATCCATTAGTAAGCATCGGCTGTTTGAATGGTTTGTTGAATTTTAATGCAAGAGATACCTTCCCATGGCCTTTAACACCCCTCTCATCATTGCCGATTAAAATACGTTTCCTTGGAATCTTCTGGTTAAGGTTGTCCGAAGTTGAGACACTGCTAACAGTAGTGACTCTTTCTGTTTGGGAATCTGAGCGATGAATGAGTGACCCTTTGCGTTGCATACTAAAAGTTTGTGATTGTCCTGCCTTTTGAATTTGAACTTCCCTATCATATTCGCATACTACATCGGTAATGATGACCACTGCTCTATTGAAAATCTTATGCTCAACCATGTTAAAACCTTCTGTGTCTAATATGGTAGACACCTCTCTCTGATTTGAAATGAAATTACTTGAGATGAGAACATTGCTGTCCTCTGGGTATAACATAAACCTGTTATTTGCCTGGTAATATTTTAGTTTACCATCATGCCACGTCTTATGTTTCTTCCTAATTTGGTCTGAGTATTGGCAGTTGTATTCAATTACATGTGATATCATTGAGCAAACTTTTATGCTACTCAAAACTTATTGTGCTTAATGTAGAATAACTGCAACTTGGTTCATGAATTAATCAATTGGCAATTCAAGTTGTTTCAATATGTAGTAAAGGTATTTAACTATATGAAATATAAAAGGAGTATCTACTAATTGACGAATAGATAATATACATCTCATCACTTACATCTGTCTTATTTTGCTCGAATAGTTTTAGTTCTAATGTTTCTAATTTTCTAGATGGGTCTTGTATGTGTCCGTACACGGCTTCATTTATCCGAGCGCAATAAGGAGCGTCGGTAAAGGAATCTATCTCTGACAGTATTTCCATTTTAACTTCCTACATGGTATCGGTAAAATCACTGACCTTTTGTTAACCCAACACCAAATCCAATACAAATACAAGCAATAATCAAAAGACATTCTATTGTTCCTAGATAAAAACATAATCTTTTAAACCAAAGTATATTAACATCCCAATAGAAACCTCTCAAGGGATCTCGAAGATATGAATCCTGCAATACCAATCCTTCAACTTGTTCATCTGACATCCCACCATGACCAGCATAATGTATTATATAAAAGAATGGTGGCATAGCTATACATGTTAGCAGAACCACTGTAATCTTCCAAGTACTAAATATATCTTCAAACGTTGGATTTGTGGAGTCCAATGAGATTACAGAGTCATAATCAACATGCTGAAATGGCATATTTTTCTCTCTATCTGCAGGTATGGCCGATTGTGGTGGTTCTGCTCTATCATTTTCAGTAAAAATGGTATAGTTCGTGTTTCTCCCTTCCTTATTGTAACGCCAAGTTTTTGTTTTAGCACTGTTCTGAAGGATCGCTGATACAGAATGCGTTGGAGAGTCCTTATATAGGTTAGCAGAGTCTACCGAATATTTTTCAAATTCTCTTAATTTATTGTGGGAAGAAGGGGTCGTTTCTTTGTCAGCTAGCATGTGAGTTTCACTACCATTACAATTCGGATGCCACGCACATTGCGGATACTTACAAACATTTAAAGGTAAAGAGATTTTCCGAGACTGTTTTGCATCTGGACTATAGTACATATCAGCTCTTAAGAGTTCTGCTGCTTCATTAATCTCACGTGATATCCGTGGATGTCGTATTTTGGAGGATTCTTCTCCAGGTGAAGGAAGAATGGCGATATTAAAATCACGATCTCCACCATTGCCCACAATTTCGGAAAGTTTGCTATATGATCGTAAAATGGTATCTCCACTAATCTCATATATTCTATTTGGATCTGAATTATCAACATTCGATCTTTCTGAATTTCTTCTAGGATTAATTTTATTATTAATAATATCGGTGCTACTATCCCAATAGAGCATGTCATCTAAGGCAGACGTCGAAATTGTCTTGACGCTGAATATTCCAGGAGAACCCACTTGTAAGGTCGTCTCATTTGGAAATGTAGATTTGTCTGAATTAATTAGATTTGGTGTCAGATATCTTAAAGGTGCCGTTTCTAAATTTTCGTTTGACTCTTGCTTAGGAAATACGACGTTTTTGCCGTCACTAATTTGATTAATTTTGGTTATTAGTCTTCTAGTTGACGAGTTCAAGCTATCAATTATGTGTTTGTCTGAATGGACTTGAGCAGCTCCATTACTTTCTTCAAAGAAGGAAAGTGATGTTCGTCTATGAATTTTGTCTGATAATGAATTAACGTTTAATGATTCTGTCATTAATTATATTATCAATAACACCTTTGTTCTTTTGATCCTTTTAATCTGTAAATTGTAATTGTCTTTTGTTCTTGTCACAGAGTTTTAATAATGCTATTATTTCAATTACTTAAATTTACAAGTGTTACCTTCCGTATGTGTTTGTTACAAGGAAAAGGGATAATAATCTATCGAGTCCTCTCTCTATATATACATCTATGAAATATACAAGTCTCGATACATACTGAAAAACAGTGGTTGCCATTAATTATAATAACACTCATGGTAAGTAGAAAGTTATAAAAGAAAATGGATTGACCTTTTGATAATCACCCTTCTCCTAAAATATCTGGGGAATTAAAAATAACATTAGTAGATCACTTCACCATTGTACATCAAGAAAATGGTGTATTCTTCGCAATTGATATTCTTCTAAGCTTGAATTATAGTCGAATGACAGCTTCTTCTCAAAAAGACCAGCAATTTCTGTTAACCTGGTGATATAATATAAATTGCTATGTTATGTAAACAATGGAATGGCTGTATAACATCGAAATCGAACATCGAAATCGAACCTCTAATTCTTGTGGCTAAAAAGTTAAATTCATAAAAAGTTCCCTGAATGAATCCAATTACAGAACGATTAGTTGCTGCGGTGGTGAAGCTTTTTTGTTGGCAAATTATAAATAAAGAAGCACAATTTGGGATAATGAGGAGGAATATGTGCATGTGAATTGTACGAATTTACTGTTTGAATTAAAGTAAAGAATATAAACCGTGAATAAACTGTACAATCAGGTTCTTCGTTTTAACGTTAGTAAAAAGAAAATCAAGAAATTTCGTCAACGTAAAATATTGGAGCAGAAATCTATAATAAATTGCTGGTTCTGAGATATAGACGAATATTGACATTATTCTTTTCCTCGAGACTTTATTTGATAATATTACAATTTCCGAGATTTGATCAACGTTACTACTAAATATATGGAGGAACCGTAATAACTACGGAAATTTCTCTGATTTCCTTTGCTTTCATTGTAAGAATAATCAAAACTAAGGAACAATGCGAATGCAGCAGAAAATTCTCGTAGCGAACTTAATCTGTTTCTCATCGCTGCATGAATACTGGAAAGAATATCAGATCTGTATGAAGAATTAGTGCTTTTGTCCATAAATCTGATTTTCCATTGTTTACTGTTTCATATCTTTGTAAAGAAGAATTTTACGTACTCAATAGAGTTGTATAGGATGCTATTTAAATGACATATATATGTTGTTTATCGAATGTTTATAATGTTTCAGAAGAAAAAATCTATACAGGTAGATTATTTGTAAGAGGGAAGTCAGTTTGTCTGGGATTTTTCTGATACAAAGAATTGCACGACGAGAACACCATGTCAAATGGAATGCTCATGTTTCAGAAATATACCACTGCTATGATGAGAAATGCTATTACTTTTGAAAGAATTAGCAGGCGTACCATAGTATTGACATTTTTAAATGTCAGGTCAACAGAAAAAAAAATGGTAATGTTATGAATGACACTATTCGGTAAGTGGTTTTATTACTTCATCGTACAGCATTTGTTTCAAAACATCCATGGAAATTTCTTCTTCACCTGGCTTCTTTATTTCATTATCTAGTTTCCAAAATTCATCATTCAAGTCTAATGGCGGATATGCTGGTTCATCATCGGGATCATGATACGTTGCAAGATAAGGGTGGTTCAAAGCTTCATCGGCACTGATTCTCTTGTTCGGATTAAACATAAGTAATTTGGTTAACAAATCTAAGAGATCTGGATTAAATTGTCTATTACGACTTGGATTATTACTGGCCATATTGTTATTCAAAACCATATGCCAAGGTAAACGTGGCCTTACAGGTAGATTTGATATATATTCTTTAGCTCGCTTGGATTTTATTTGTTCAAAATCACCGTATGTTGGCGTACCAAGAACCTCTAGAATTAACCATAACTGATGGTGATAGTCCTTACCTGGGAATAATGGTTTACCACAGACCATTTCTGCTAATATACAACCTACAGACCATATATCCATTGCGGTAGTGTATTCTTGAAATGTTAACATAATCTCTGGTGCACGATACCATCTTGTAGCAACGTATTCTGTCATGAACCCTACTAAATTCTCACGGACATCTGAACTACTTGCTAAACATCTGGATAGACCAAAATCACAAATCTTCAAATCACAATTTAATCCAGCAATAAATTTGACGGTTTCAAATCCCTATGTATTACACGAGCACTATGTATTGGCTTTAAAGCTCTTAGAATTTGATATGTAAAATATTGGATATGATCATCAGTTAATGATTGTTGGTTATTATTAATGACTTTCTGTAAATCTGTTTCCATTAATTCTTGAATTAAATACACTGCTTTCATTTGGTCAATCGATGGAGGTCTTACTTTATCCAAAATACTGATAATATTTTCGTGATTATGGAAATAACGTAACAATTTCAATTCACGTAATGTTCTGGTTACAAACATAGGTTTACTAAATGGCTCTATTTTTTTAATTGCTACTTTTGTATTGGACGGTTTATGAACGGCGGAACACACAGTTCCGTAAGCACCTTCACCTATGAGATCTATCAGCTGATACTGAGAGGGGATATCGAATGTGATTGTTCTTGACATGACTGTTTCTTCTTGTTATCTAATACACTTTGAGTTATAGGCAGTGCTACGAATAGAAAATAAAACGCAATGCCTAAATTTCTTTCTTGTACACTTTATGCGATTTAGATGTTTGCTGATCAACTGTAATATGATTGTTCCTCAAGTTATATAAATGCGGGACGTTTCATTTTAGATAAAGAAAAGTGCAAGAGTGATTAATTTCTACGTTTCATTATTATATAATTTCAAATTCATATATGGCTTAGCACTGATTATGCCATCATGTCCCTCGCGTTTCATGTGCAGACGTGTTTTCTTCTATTTGTTCTCGGTCTATTCTTTTTCTTTTCTTGATCAGATTCAGAATTTCTATATGCGGCATTTTGTCCGTGTCACAACGGGGAATAGTCAGGGGCATTCCAGATCTGAGCATAGAGACTCGGGGTTAGGCTGCAGTTTTCAAGAGCTTGTTGTTTGAACAGGTGCATACGTATATATATATGGGAACGCTTGACATTAATATAGTACCGATTATAGTATAGTAATAGCTTTGGTAGAAATTAGGCTACAAGGTTACATTCTGTTTTGATCAGAGTGTGGCTCTTTACGAATGTAATTAAGGGTATCTGGGATATGACTCGATTTCTGTTTAAAAGTTGATTTGTCACTTGAGATCTTGATCGGCAACTTAGGTAGGTCAAGTTCTAATTTAAATTCGAGATAAGCAGAGGTCTGGACTTACCGAGGTATGAATTCAATTAATCATATTCATTGTAGCTACCGAAGAAAGCAAAAGGCAAAAAATATATTTACTGAAGATCGCTTTCTGTTGTAAATATTTATTTGCAAAATCGCAAGATTTAAGGTATATGAGTTATCTTTAAAGATGTCACGTACCTCAATATCGATATGTAATCATTGCACAATATGTCAAATTATCGAAACGTGTAGTTAGAAAGGCTACACAGACATTAAAGAAGAATAGTTAAACTTTTGTAAAACAGGGGCTTGAAGACTTTAAACAAATGAAATATTAAGTCAAATCTGTCGATACTGTGATCCAAGGGACAGCTATTGCAGTTACGAAAGTTTACTGTGTATGCAACTGTCATATGTGATTGTTGACTGTGTGGTATCCCGGGTTGATTTTAATGTAGATGGGAAATATGTAGTCACCAACCGTATTCATCAATATATATTTACTATCGAATAGATATTTTTATGAACAGATGTTAAGACATTAATATGATACCTGAATTATAACATATTATGTATCAATGTATTATCGAGGTGAGTGGGTGTAGATTTTAACCCACGCACTGACGGAGAGAATATCTTGGATACTTTCTTCTTCTCGAGGAAAAAACAAATAAACAAAGTTAGCATACTGTATAATATATGTATTACTACATATGTATGGAGTTATCTCTTGTACAGCTTATGTATAATAAGAGAAGAAACAATTACAACTATAGTAGTTTTACTATTATTAATCACAACTTTACTAATACAGTACTGTCTTCGACTAATATAAGTCAATACATCCAAATCCTGCAACAACAACAGAGAGCTTAGAAATTGCCAGTATTAGTAATAAAACCAAATGAATGTCGATGAGTTATCATGAAGAGAAATATATTACTGAACGTACACTCATAACTACATTATCAAGACTCTAAGAAGTTTCCTAGATCTGAAGATGTGCGTGCTACATCAGAGAAGAAAAACTGGACATCATCGATAAGCATTGAATATAGAAAATCTTTATTAGATGACTTATATATTTAGAGACACTTTATAATTATTATGGAGTAA
The DNA here is from genome assembly GCA_003708545.1 of Maudiozyma turicensis. Classification (NCBI taxonomy): domain Eukaryota; kingdom Fungi; phylum Ascomycota; class Saccharomycetes; order Saccharomycetales; family Saccharomycetaceae; genus Maudiozyma; species Maudiozyma turicensis. Next base: position 67,204 of record PPOO01000949.1, read on the forward strand.
TATGTAGAACTACAAAGGAATATTTAGTTAATGGTATAAAGTGATGTGTATTTGTATCTCCAATCCGTCTAAGACCACACATAAAAACTACAAACACAATCATTCCGGATAATAAAGAACTCGTTGAGTGCTGAAAACGGCTCCTAATATGATATTCGAACAACAAATACAAATATAATTTTCCAAATTCTTGTGTCAGAGGTTATTTATTGATATGAAGTTTAAGTTCAGCCACATGATGATCATTAAATATCATGATGTACAGATGAAACCAAGGTTGTTAAGACAACGAAAAATTAGCTTTTTAAATAAGATAAAAGAACATATTATCAAACATTATATACATTTTATATGCTATTATTTATAGAGAAAGAAAGACGAGCCTCATATATTTTATCAATTTCGTAATTACTTTTAATACACTTTTATCGTTGATACGAACAGAAAGATGACCATGTCTTTGTAGTATCGATGTCATTAAAGATAAGTACCTTGGAGTAAAATGAAGCTAGCAAAACAATAGAGTTATGTATTTATCAGAGATTTAGGTTCAATCGCATGGTTTGATAGATATATCACCATGTGCGGATGTAACCAAGATCATCGACACGATGTAAGCAAATAAATATGAGATGAGGCATCCTTTGTTGTGTAAGTTCCTTGATTCACATTTTTGTATTTTATCAAAATTGATTAGATCACTTCGCAATCAACTAATAAACCAATAACAATAAAATACAAAAATATGAATCAAGGAACTAACGCAACAAAGGATGCTTCATCTCATAATTCCTTACGTAATAATTTCTTTCTAGAATATTCTAGATGTATTCCCTATTTTGGTAATATTATTGGGTCATATTTATCGAGAATCTGAAACATTTGGGAATGAGATTAGTGCATTAAAAATACTGTACTGGAAGACCATGTGTCCTGCAGTGGCAGTATTACTCCTCTCCCTCTTTCACAAGGAAGAGTTATCTAGAAATGAATTATGTAATCTTATATAAAATAGGAATCGCGCTTCCTTTATATACGTGAAAATTTTCACGGAAATATTCACATTGTAAAGAATCTTACCGTGCCTCACGACAAATATATTTCCAACAATATTATATTTCCGTCAAAATAATGTAGACTATATAACCTTTATACAAGAAGTTATACGTAAACATACATAAAATATACTACTTATTGAAAATTCAATTTATTAACTTCCATTTTGGAGCTAATATTTATATAGGGAATAACTTTATATCTCTCTACTTTAATAAGTAAATACCAGTCATCTCTTTAGAACTTTTCCAAAGAGCTATATATACTAAATATATATCTATTCTTTATATAAACAAGTTCTCGATGATCTCCTCATCGCAAGTTTTTCCGATTTCTTTGTCGCCTCGGCATATCTACCGTCTGACGCAAATCACTTTATTTAACTATGTTGGATTGTAACACAATGTCTTGTATTCTAATTGACATATATGTACCATATATTCCAACACTACTATAAAGAGTAATTAACATTAATAACATAAGTGTAGATGAACAGAAAGAACTTAATATCTTTTTAGTCTCAACACCATTAAATTATGTACTTATTATAAAGAATATTCATCCAAAACAGTAGAGTTACCCTACGTTTATATCAACAACATATACTCTACTATTTGAAAAGGAATTGTAAATATAAAGGCAACTTGGCCGAGTGGTTAAGGCGAAAGATTAGAAATCTTTTGGGCTCTGCCCGCGCAGGTTCGAGTCCTGCAGTTGTCGTTATTTTTTAATCGAAAGTCCTGGTCACGTGACTGTTTTTCTAAAATTAGGACATATTTTATTTTATAACGTCAGAAAGTTAAAGCAATACACATTGAAATGAATAGTTATCTTTTGTTGCTAATAATGTATAACATACAATCGTTTTATTACACCTTTTTCTTTAGTTCCTTTTGTAATGAATTATAGTAGTTATAATTAACGTTAGGTCGGCTATATTATATAACTGGATGAAATTGTTTGTATCTGAGCAGAAGGGAACATTCAAGGATAGACTGTGTCTCAACTTAACTACAAATTATATTATTCTTTTCATTGATTTCTATATTATGGTGCAGACGCATTAATTGTCTTGTAGTCAAATTATTGCTCGTTTTCTTTAGTACATAGAATAATACATAAGTGTGTTAAATTTGAACCAGTCTTAATCTTGAAAGTAAGTCCTGATTTCTCGTATTTATATATGATACTAATATCCTTTTTATTACTTAATATTTTTTCATCTATTAATGATTCATTTAGTAATGACTGATTTACTAATTACTCACTTAATCTTTTGAAACGGTATTAAACATTTGAGATATAAGCACATAACATAATTTCCTTCAGTATCATAGTACTTTATAAGGTGCGATTGAAAGTTTAAAGTTATGAATAAATGTACGTTCCAACATATATGTTAACGGAAAAAAAACTTTTTGAAATTGTTATTGTCTAGAAATTGAATTTATGATAGGAACACATCGCGACACTTCACTGTTTATTAACCAAGAAAAAAATTATAGATTATTATAGAGCTTTAGATCGTCAAATAATATAAAATATTTCCACTTACAAGCGTGCATACAGTCTTAATCATATTCATCTGTGTTATAACAAAAAAGAATTATGTAGTTATTGGATACTTATATTAACTCTGTGAGTCTTCAAATTTTTTGTCGTATGTTAAAGTAAAAAGAGATAACGACTACGTAGGTCTTCGCTTCATATTTTTTTTTCCAGTTATGTTAAAATTCAAATGGAACTCAATATATTTTTTGCATTATAATTTATATTGTTTCAATAATTTGAAAAAGTGAACCAAGGTTATCTTAATTATTTCATTTACTGTCATAAAATAATATTTTTGGCGTTTGGAGAGATAAAGACAGAAACAGACAGGCAAAAAAAAATACGCGTTTCTTATTTATTTTTCATTTTTTGGAGTTTCCCATCTACTATAGAAGCGAAACTTCCTAATTTGGAAAGTGGCCCTCCTGAATCAGACAATGATATAGCCCAATTAGAATAACGAGGCGCATTATAAAGTTAATTAATTAATTATGATATTAATTTATGGATAACTCTAAATTTTAGAAAATTGATAGTGGGGCCACTTACTTATAAGTCTTGGAATATGAGCAAAGAAGGACATCTATACTGAAATACATATTTCTTGCAATATATACAAAAATTCAACATGTAATGGTACTGTTAATATAAAAATGGCACTTCGCAGGTGAGACTTAACCGCCTTCTGAATGAATGGACTTCGGATACTTTCGACGAATATATTAAAATTGAAACATTTTTTTTTAATAATCAGTAAGGTTAAAGAAAGAAACCATAGTTGTGCCTTTATTGATCCTATGGATGACTTTTAATCTTTCTTTTATTCATTCCCCGATTACGTTAAGTAACAGATGTAGATATTTATGTACGTTAATATTGTGAATTATTATTATTATTCATTTTGTAGTTTTTTTTTCCTTTTTGCAGAATTAATTAAAATTTATACAATCTTCTTACAGCCGAATCCTTATACTTCTTCTACAATATACGTACATATATATATATATATTTTTTCTCTTCTTGTAACTCCCGCGCAAGGAAGTCAGTGGTTCAATACATTTAATGCATATTATGTAGCAGATACATAAAAAAGAAAAGGTATATCATTAACTATGCTTACATCTCTGTGAGACTATCAATGGTTGTCACTTCCAATATTATTTCAACGATATTACTAATTGCATATCTGAGTTAATCTTCGTTTTTTTCTCCTTCCCTGTCGCATTATACACGAAAGTTATTGAGGTATGTATGTATGTACGTATTGAGATTTATTGATAATATTTTTAACTCTCTGCTTTAATTCTCAGTCAAATTTGGGATATTGAATATATGTTAATATATCGCGTTTTAATAAGAAATCAATCGCCTTAAATTAACATGGTTGTGAAGAAATTGGATACCATACCATAGCTTGTGGCGGTTAATTTAATTAAAGTTAAGCCCCATTGGAAACTTCTTTTCTATTTTTCGTAATAAAGTAATATACTTGGTGCCTTTTCCCTCGTTTTCATCATATCTTGGTATTTTATAGATTTATATAGACAATCTTTTTTCGGGAAAAGGTAATTTTCGAAAAAAATAAATACAGACCAAGAAAAATATTGAAGTGAAATAATTAGGAGTAAAATATAGTCAATAGTTTCCAGAGACTTTCAAATTTTCTGAATTTCATCGTTTTCCTCTAAACCTTATAAAATTATCTGTTAACCAAGCTTAATCAACACTTGACAGATAAATTGCTATTTTATCAAGGACACTTTAAACTGATCTCTACAATATTGAAACTTCCTCAAAATAAGAAAGGGTTTTTAAACAAGTGATTTTCAAAAGCTGACACACACACACAAACATAATATCTTTCTAGGAAGAGCAGTCAGGTACGAAGAGAAGGAGATTTCGTTTAAATTTCATTACTCATAGGCTATATTTCGCAATTCCATTTATTTGAATAGATAGCTCTTATATACATTAGCTCCCTGCAGCAGAACACAACACATTATATCACCTTAGAAACGACGAAAAAATAAATCTCAATGAGTAGAATTGATGGAAGAATTGCTAGCAATGAACCAATTCAAGGGAAACTCAATCATTTATGGGTTAAAATTGAAAATACCACAGAAACAACAAATCAAGCATTTAAAATACAGATTAATGATAATGATACCGTAGACGATCTGAAAGACAGAATTCTAGAAAGATTAAATGGTACCAGATGGAAAAATCTAAATGATAATGCTTCGATCTCTCTAGGTATATATACAATAATACACCCTACAGCTAACACTGCAATTAGTGATTCGAACAATCCCAATTCAAGCATAAATGATACCACACAACCATCACATTTGCATAATCGTGGCGCGGATTCTGGAACGTTGCACTCACCAATTGACATTATACCAAATTTATTTCAAAAACCAGACCTTTTACCTTTAGCAACCAATGGTACTACCGCACCTGCATCAATACAAACGGACTCTCACATTTCAACACCTCAACCAAACAATCATTTATTATCAAAACTTTCGACTTTGTTACCAGGGAATAATACCAGTACCAGTCCCAAAGCGTTTACGCAAGATACCGCTTACATAGAGACAAGTCCACAGCGAGCATGTTCAACTAGCCCAAAACTTACGTCTGTACCAAGAGCTTCGATTGTAAGACCGAATTCGGTATCTATGACACAATCCGTAGGGCAAATGCTCCATTTAGGGAATTATATTTCGCCCACTAATAGGTTATATGCTCACTCTAGATTGTTACCAAACGAAACAACACGGAATCAAACAAATCAATCACAGGTGAAAAACGTATCCAAGTTAGAAAGGTTAAATTTTACTACAGAACTGGTCAATAGAACAACATACACATTTAAAGTAGTATTTCAACCTGATGAATTGGCCATTAATATTTTCCATTATTTATTTAATGGGTCACAAGCAGCCTCAGATCCTCTCCTTATTTTCTCAAGCTCAAATTTATCAATCGAGCGATCCATTAGTTTTGATACCGGCAATAACCAAAATGAAGTTAGTCTACCACCGATTTCATCAAAACCAATAGACATTACAAACAACGATAGGTTTAGTGGAAGAAATATCGCTCCACTTGAAGTGGGCGAAGAATCTGATGAAGCAAATCAAAGCAAGAAAATATCAATATCTAGTCCTAATGAGTACAAGACATATAAGTTAATTACTAATGAAAAGCAATTACAAGAAGCATCAAAAATGTTGTCCAATGATGATCAATTAGATGGCATGGAAACTTCCCCTAAACAAGCAATTTTATTGTTACCAAAGGGTTTCGCTGGTGAACATCAAGATGTGGAAAATGCAGAGTCGTTGCATGAAGAGTTGAACAGGAATTATGAAAACCAAAAGGATATACAAGAAGCAATTTCTACTCATTTGAACGCTAAAGAAGCATCGAGTAACTCATCTTCATCTGAAAATTTAACCAGAAGTTTAGATGTATCCTTACAAGAAAGCGAAACATCTGCGCTTATTCAACAACACCATCATATTCCTTTGAACGAACAAGAAGTTGGATTAATTGATTCTATGGAAGAAAGTGAATGGCAGAAAAAACATGATCAGAATAACGAAGATCATACAGAACGTCGAAATGAAAGTGATTCTCCAGCTTCTACCAGCAGTGGTAATAGATATACCGAAGATGAAAGAAATGGAGGCATACCTATCGCAAGAACGCACACAAGATCAGTACCAAAAGATAGACCAATTCCACATTTAGCAAGGTCTCATGCGAAATCTTTAACCTCATCTGCGCAGAAATCAACTAGTGAAAGGGTTTTCCCAAAGATTAACGTCCTAATCGTTGAAGATAATGTTATTAATCAAGCTATTTTAGGGTCATTTTTAAGGAAGCACAAGATATCTTACAAGGTTGCGAAGAATGGTAAAGAAGCAGTTGATATTTGGAAAGAAGGTGGTTTACATTTAATTTTTATGGATTTACAATTGCCAGTTCTTTCCGGTATCGAAGCAGCTAAGCAAATTAGAAATTTCGAGAAAGAGCAAAAGAGCAACCTAAATCAAGGACACAGTTCTCCACCAGTTATTATTGTAGCGTTGACCGCATCCAATTCTATAGAAGATAAAAGGAATGCTTTAATATCTGGTTGTAATGACTATTTGACTAAACCTGTAAATCTGCATTGGTTAAGTAAGAAAATTACTGAATGGGGTTGTATGCAAGCTCTAATCGATTTTGATAGTTGGAAACAAGGACAAAGTAGAATGACGGATAGTTTTCGTAAGAAATCGAGCTTAAATTCGAACATTGGAGTTGCTAAGGAAGCTTATAGAATCTAACAGTGATGCCCATCTATTTTTGGTTTGGGTTTGTTTTATCTATGTCGAACAAATATTCTATTTTTATTTTTCTCTTTTCTTTACATCATTAATATTCCGTACAAATATATAATCAAGCGTATTAAAGTTTTAATTAACTTTTTATGACGTATTTTATATAATTACAAAAGTAAATATAGTTCCGTGCTAAATAGTAGGTTTTGATTCACAACCAGGGCAGTTATGAAGTATTTCATGAATAAACACATCACAATCAATGCAATAATCTTGAGAACAGTCGGAACATCTGTACCTGGAACTAGTTAATAGTTTCCCAGTTTTATTATTTTTTAGAACAGGGAATGTTTTTTGACAACTGAAACAATTATCTGTTGGGAAGTTCTCGTTTTCAACGGGAACCTCGTTGAAAGTCTTTAATGGCATCAAATGATGGTAAGATCTGGCTAGATGCGTGGATAAAATAAGCATTAGATCACAACATGGACAAACAGTAGGTAATGAGCAAACTTTGTTGTGACAATTTGGGCAGAAATAACCACCATACACTAACCTTGAATGGCACGAGCAGAATGTAGGCGTGTCTTCGTATACCCTAGTCGGGAAACCCATTTTGACTAACGTGAACCCTTTGTTAATTCTATTCACCGGTAACGGGATAACAGCCTCATCGAATAATTCTTTAAAATGAGTTTCGTCCAACAAAATTTTATAAAATGATTCATCACCGTAATTTGTTTGTTTGCATAATTCTTTACAAATAGCAACTTGGGCAGATAACCCTATGACTTTACAACGTATACGTTCATCAACAAGAGATGCAATTGTTTGATGAATATCACTGGGGTCCGTGCTAGATAAACTACCAAATATAATTAATACTTCTCTTGTACAGTGAGATGGTATTGGTAAAAGTAAACCTCTCGCCATTTCTAAAGCATTTTGTAACGATGGATTTCCCTTCGGTTCCTGTTTTCTAATCTTTTTTAATACATCAATATGATCTTGTGGATTACCACTCACTTGACTTACCAATTGCGCTAACCCATTTCTCATTATAACTATACCAACTTGTGATATGGGATTTTGATCAAAAAATTCATGAATAAAATCTATAGAATACTGAATCATCATCGCATGTCTGTTAGGCCTTAAATCCTTCTCGGTCATACTTTCACTACAATCTAATGTTAAGATTAGAGTTCTGATTATACCACGTTGATAAGGTGTTACGTTACGCTTAGCCGCACGTTTCTTTCTTGCATCAATAAGACTTGCCACCAGGGACGTCATGTCAGCTTCTTCATCTACTGTAACTAAATCCCAACTTCTTTTGATTTCGTCTTCCCAAGCATACCCACCATTTGCCCCCTGCAAGTTCTCATTACCTTGAGGTTTCTTCTTCTTTTTCTTCTTATTCTTACTCACTTTGTTGTCATGATTATCCTTTTCATCAACGTGTTTATCCTTTTTTGGTTCCTTAGAATTTGCATCGAAATGGACTTGTTTACGTTGTCTCCTATTTGAAATTTGTATAACATCGTCTGCATCAGACTCACTATCAGATATCTTTGGTGCCATGGAGAATCGAGTTCTGATTATTGGTATGGTACGTAGGTTTTGGCAATTATATTTGTTTACGAGTTATTTCAGAGGTTGATCTTATATGAAAGAATACTAGTATTAATTTTTCACTAAAGTAAGACCCCCCATGAGAATGGCCCGACGACACCCGCTAAAACAAGAAAAAAAGATGCAATGAAGAACATCAATATCATTCAAGAGTGAAGATCATATGTCATTATTAGTTCAATCATAAACTGGGGCTTATATACTAATACTGTTATGGTATTACGAGGGATCTCCAGAAGGCATACCGTTTTATATCTCAGCACAAGTGAGTATCACAAATTTGGAACATCTGGGAAATTTACGTATTGATAAAACTTATTGGGAAAACAGCCATAGGTTCTTGAATGAGAGGCGACTTTAGTTTATTGATATCAGTTCTTTTGAATAATGCAATATTGTCGTAAATCACTGTTGGGCAACGATATATATATTACTTTTAACTTTTATCTTATTACTTTCGAGGAACATTTTTACAACAACCGTATTGGTTTATAGAAATTTCCCACTAAAGACACGGATACTACTGAGCTTAATATTCTAAGGATGTATAGTATAAGACAACCATAAGAACATAACAAACCTAGAATATACTACACAATTCTTTATAAATGGATAGGCTTGTATGACGACATTCGAATGTCAATAATAAATCATATCTCCCTAAACCTCAAGTATGTAAAGACAGAGGTTTGTAATATAAAACTTGTAAATAAAATAATTCCTTCGAAAAGCGAATACGAAGAATTAACTGTATATTAATTGTATAATAAAAAAGAACAATGAATCAAAATATCACTAAACCAAATGCTCAACCTGTTAGAAAAGAGGATTTCTATGAGATACCTTATCTGCAAATCTATTTTGATGAATTTTGCATATCTTTGACCACAATGAATCTAGTTGCAAGTACAACTGAAAAAAATTTACGTTGTATTGTTTAGGCCGTATATTTATTTATTTATTAGTGTTAAAAGTATAATAGTTGGTATTTCCAATAGTTATAGTTGTAACGTTTTAATAAAGTAAATAAAGTATAAATTGTATATCTCTGTGTGTATGATCTATATAGTTGTATGTATTTAACCATAATCTTCTTTTATACATAGTGGATGATGTAATTGTCGAGGTCTGCAAAGATTGCCTTATTGTGCGCATATCGTTACATACGATCCATCATCTGTATTGTATCAAAACAATACAACGTATTACTCTGTTGTATATTGGAATTGTCGGAATTTGCTAAGTGAAAGAATTACATGAAAAATATAAAATAGAATATGAAAAGACAAAGATTGATAATTTGATAATGTTCAATATTTAACGATCCACAAGAATAAAAAGAAAAGAAAAGAAATGTAATTCCGATCTTTGCATAATGTCTACAATGCTAGTATTGGAGATCTATAATCACGAATATATGAATCCAATGTTATATAAAGGGAACATATTTTCATTCACTGAAATTATTTATTTCCCTAATTAGTTTGTATATTTTTTTTTTTAACTGTATATTAAAAAAGATCAGACAAATATACATTGATCTAATAACATAATAAATTTGTATAGTATATTTTTAAGAAATGGAATCTAATAAATCAAATAACTTACAACAGGAATGACATTCTATGCTTAAAACTGTGAGGTACTAATTAAAACAATACGATATCAACGTAATTTCATCTGCCCTTTTTAGGCAAACTAAAAAATAATATACAAAATCAACTAGGGAAATAAATTATTTCGTTACGTGGAATATTGTATATTTTTATATAATATTGAACTAACAATTTTGTAATTATAAATCTTCCATACCAGTATCATAGAAGTTATTTCAAGTCATAGAAAACGTTTTCCCTTGTTTCTTGTCAATCTTTAAATATTGAACACTATCAAATTTATCAATTTCTAGCGTATTGTATTCTTTATCAATTTTATCTTTTTCATATAATTCTTTTACTTCGTAAGTTCCAATAGTTTGAACTGCACTTCTTTCTTTATCATATACTATTCAGTTTAAATAATGTCGAAGTGTTCAACCAAAAGGGATAACTTAATGTTCCAATATTGCGTTGTTATATAATATAGATATAACCACCTTACGGTACAGTTATAATATACACTATGACAACAACCACACTAGGTAATAATGCAGGCATCTAGAAATGGAAATATGACAGAAATATAATATGACCCAATAATATTACCAAAATAGGGAATACAGGTAGAATATTCTAGAAGGAAATTATTACGTAAGGAATTATTGTGATAATAATAATTACCTAATGATCAATTACCTAATAATCCATTACGTAAGGGTAATACATGGTGGTAAAATTAAAATGTTTAAACATATATAAATAAGAGAAATATGAACTTTGTTGTAAATTGTTAGATTTATCAGATTTCATTTCTTAAAGATATACTGTTCAAAGTTATTATGTTATTAGATCAACGTATATTCGTCTGATCTTTTTTAATATACAGTTAAAAAAATATACAAACTAATTAGGGAAATAAATAATTTCAATACTTGAAATATTGCTCCCTTTTATATAATATTGGATTTATTATATCGTGATTATAAATCTCCAATACTAGCATTGTAGAAATTATCTAATATTCTCAATTACTTTCATTCTCTTTTCTTTTCTTGTAGATCTTTCAATATTGAACATTATCAAATTTATTCATCTTTATTGAGCTGAAGGCTTAGAAGTAGCGTTAGATAGTTCGTTCATATTGTTAGACATTATTTTAGATTAATTAATGATGTTGGAGTTTATATAAAGCAAAATGGATATTTTGTTACTTGTTCTTTTATTATATAAAATATATAATAATTATAAATTGTAATACGAACTATCGAACTTCTGACTTCTAGGTTCAGTTCATTAGTTCTTTATATATGGAAATATTATATTTCATCCCTTGTTAATTCACTCACGTTTCTTCTACTGGAATTTAATATACTCTAATAGTTTAGATCTTACTTCTACAGTCTTTATAATGATACTGAGATTATTATAGTCGTTTATAATATCGACATCGTAAAATCTTTATATTTGGATTTGTGTCGTCCGAGTTGTGTTATTATCTGTCTTATATACATTTCCGTCATTTATCATATTATATTCATAAAAAATTTTATATTTTCTTGTAATTGTATCACTTAGAAATTCCGACTAACTTACCCTCTGAAATTGAAGTTCAAATTAATTTTATATCTTTGTATAATATATATTTTATAATATAAAAAACCAAGTAACAATTTTATTAAAATTGACTAGATTTCATCGCAATCAACTAATAAATCAATATCAATCAAATACAAAAATATGAATCAAGGAACTAACTCAAGAAAGGATGCTTCATCTCAAAATAATTCATAATATGATATCCAAACAATAAATACAGGTATATTCTTCCAAATTATTGTGCCAGGGGTTACCCTATGTTAATATTAACCTCATATACTCTAATATTCGAGAACAAAAAGTAAATATATAGGCAACTTGGCCGAGTGGTTAAGGCGAAAGATTAGAAATCTTTTGGGCTCTGCCCGCGCAGGTTCGAGTCCTGCAGTTGTCGTTATTTTTTGAATCGAAAGTCCAGGTCACGTGACTTATTTGATTTTTTGTTATATTGATACGTTAGCGGCTAAATTTTCTTTTCCCTTTGTTTAGTTAATATTTATATAAAATCTAAAGTTGTCGAAATATCGCTGATCGACATTGGTGACTCTCTTTAGTTTGAAAGAAATGAATATTTTTCACAAATTTATTATGTTTCGATAATGTTATAAAGTAAAATTGGAATTCAAGCATAAATAGGAATATAACAAGAGTTTATATAGTTATAAGAATGGTGTGAGTTCCATTAAAGTAAATTTATTATACAATCCTCAACTGAACACATGATGAAATGTAGAAATAGTAAGTATCCTTTTATGTCAATTCCTCGAGAATTTGTCCTCTTGAACAATAGAAGAATGGGATGTGTCTGTATACAAAATACGTACAATCATCCTTTAACCATAGAGGAGGGTTGTTACAAACAGTCTTGAAATACTTGGAATACAGCTGTTGTAATAGATCAATTGTTTTGAAACAATATTGAATCGGATAATGTTTTATTATTGTGTATGTGCGTGATATTAATTTTATAGCTACTGAATGGCATTTTCAAATTTAACTATACTGTCATGACGAGGAAATATTCGAAGTTAGTTCTCATACCTTGAATATGCTCAACTTCTGGGCATTTATAGTCAAAATTACTGTTGTTTAGATTGGCAACACTGAATAAAAGGGCTTTATTTTTATTTCATTGATTAATTATATAGATAAAGATTCGACGAAAGTAGTCCGTTAGCTTATAATTATTTTTCACACGAAGCGTATGGTCTGAAAATTTTTAGGAAAGAAATGAATATTTGGAATAACCTTACAAGCGATGAGCTTTTCATAATAAGAAAACCTACATTTTACTGAAATCTATGTTTATTTGAATAAAGAAGCATACATTCCTGTATTGTCTAGAGTCACCCAAATAAGTTATTTCAACGAATTATCATAACACTAAAATATATGTCCAACCCCGATGATTTAGATGATGGTCTTCTATATGACTACAGTTCTGGAGGTGAACAAGTAGAAGAACAAAATGAAAAAATCGAGCATACTGAACCGGCAAGAGGATCATCAAGTGATGGTACTGATGAAAAGAAGAGGATCTTGATAGATGAAGAACGTGAGGAAGAGAGGCCAATGTCTAAGAGACAAAAGAAACTGTCTAAAAGATCCAAACTGATTGAAAAGAAGAAGGAATCGCATGAATATGAGAAGAACAGAAAGATGACTCTTCCAAAATCAACTCCAGAGGAGGTCTCAGCATATTTCAGTACATTAATTAGAGAAAAGAACCCCGATTTGAGTGCGATTGAATTGGAAGAAAAATATTTGAAGAAAACTGACTTCTTATCAACTGCAAAATACACCCAAGAAAGAACATTAGAAAATTTCCCAGACTTCATTAAGCAATTTTCAAAGGCACCAAAAACAATTGTATTTTCGTTAACAAATTTAAGAGTAGCAGATGTGTTTAGAACTTTGAATAAGGAAAGAACATGCGTGAAATTGTTTGCTAAAAATAAATTAAAGGATGATCTGAAAATGGTTGATATGGTTTTTGACACTAAAAATAAGAAATTTTCCAATATTAGATATTTTGTTTGTACTCCTACAAGGTTAAGTAAAATTATTGAAACTAATGATTCATTTTTCCAAGGGAAGGATAAATTGGACATTATTCTAGACGCAAGTTTCTTAGATCCAAAGGAAAATACATTATTGACGGCAGATGATGCAATTACACTTGCTACCACTCTAAGAACTCTACTCGATAAGAAAAGTTCAGTGAAAGTACTGCTATATTAGTCTGCCCGTTGAACAGGCACTCCGTTAATATGTCTATAGAAGTTTCTTTGTACAATAATCACCGCTTACATAATATATATAAATATATACTATGTAATAATCAACCCACTAAGTCGCATAGTCGCATATCTAATAAATTGTATCAGTTCCTGGATCTCATGCTACCTGTCTCATCCTGAATTCAGATGACAGCTTATTAGCAAACTTCTCAAGTCATCCTGAAGAAAAAGAAATATATGTACCGCTTACTGCAGGCGGATCTTGGAACTGTCTCCCTACGGGTTTGTCGTACGACCAGCTGCGATGATAAACTGTTTCAATGAGTTACTAATGCCGAGTAAACACAAGTTGGGTTTCTTTTTCTTCAGTGAATGGCAGCGTCAACAACAGGAAAGAACAAGGAACAAGAACGCAAGTCTCGAAGAATTGAGGTATCAGAACAATAGGAATTCTGATAGGTTTTTATTTTTCTGTGAGTGCGAATGTCTTATATATTAACTATAGCAAATTGCATTAAAATAAATAGTTCATAAAAGCAAGCACTAGCTGCTGTAAAACGGACACCTTTATCACTTCGATCCAGCTGCCTAGCTTATTCATTGATCGCAATTTGCCAATCATTCATTTTTTTCTTTTCTTTGAAAGATAACTTGATCACAATTTAATAGAAAAAAAATTGCTAAGAATATAATATGCCTCCCAACAGGAGTACAACAGAAAGAATGAAAATAAACGATAATGCCAATATAGAAAAAAAGGGAACCTATGCTAATGACGATAATATCAATGATGATATCACCAAACTACAAACAAACAGTGCTAATAAAAATATAACTCCAACTCATGTAACAATCCCAGATGCATCATACGTGGGATGGAAGCAAATTAGTGGTTGGGAAGAGAAAGATGAACTAACCGCACAAGATGAATTACTAGACTTAAATACGGAAACTCTTTTAGATAGTGTTATTCCTGATAAGTTTTATGGTGATTGGTATCATTTCGTTGCTATATTTGGTATTGGTGGGATACTCTCTTTCTTCTTTGGTTATTTTAAATTTTCTTTTGCTCCTGTATTCATAATTATGTCTGTTCTTGCACTGTATTCTAGAACCAATTCAAAAAAATATAGACAATCTATCAGGGAATTGATAGAGAAGGAATTTGCTGTCGATAAAATTGAAAATGATTATGAAACAATTGAATGGTTGAACACATTTCTGGATAAATATTGGATAATCATCGAGCCTACTGTATCCCAATTAATTGTTACCGAAGTTAATAAAGTCTTATCGGATAATCCATCTATCCCGTCTTTTATTAAGAATGTATGGATAGATTCATTTTCACTAGGGGTTAAGCCATTCAGAATCGAAAGGGTCAAAACTTTTGCCAACACATCTCCTCACATTGCAGTAATGGATTGGACTGTATCTTTCACGCCACATGATTTATCAGATATGGATATCAAAAGATTGAAGAATTATGTCAATCAAATTGCAATTGTGAAAGCCAAATTATCTGGTATCAAATTAGAGGTCGCTGTGTCAGAGGTATCCTTCAAAGTCGATACTAGAGTTAAATTGCAATTGATGAGTGAGTTCCCTCACATTGATACAGTAAATATCCAACTTTTGACTGTTCCAGAAATTGATTTTGTTGCACGATTATTTAGTAACAGTATATTCAGTTGGGAAATATTGAATATCCCTGGTCTTTACGCAATGATTCAATTCTTCGCTAAGAAGTACATGGGACCAATCTTTCTACCACCGTTTTCCCTACAATTGAGTATTCCACAATTATTAAGTAAATCTAACTTATCTGTCGGTGTCCTGGAAATTAATGTTAAGAAAACCAAGAATTTAAGATTGCCAAACTCAATTTTCAATTCTAAACATCTCTACATCCAGTTCAAGGCTGGTCATAAGAAGTTAGCAAGAACAAAAGTTGCATTGGATTCTAACAACCCTGAGTGGAATGAGAAACTTTTCATCTTATTGCCATCTTTCAATGAACCATTAAATGTCTCTATCGTCACAGAACGTAAGAACATAAAGGATAAATTACTAGCATCATTTGATTTTGATCTAAATGGATTAAGTAAGGAAAATATGCAAAAAAATATTTCTAAAGTTTTCTTAAGCAATTTAAAACCTTCTGGTACATTAGAATTCGATGCAAGATTTTATCCTACCATTGAAAGAAAGTTACTACCCGATGGTACTTTTGAAGAATTACCTGATTTGAATACTGGTTTGTCCAAGATAAATATTAGGGCTTGTAGAGGTATTAGTGATGATTTAACCAAAAAGGTTACGGCGTACGCAGAGCTTTATATAAATACTAAACTTGTCATGACTACATCTAAATGCACTAAGGAAAATGTCTTGGAATGGAATTCTGAGCATGAATTATTGATTTTAAATCGTCATAATTGCAGATGCAAAATTGTACTAAGAGATAGAAGAGGTAATGAATTAGGGTCTACGGTTCAGTCATTAAATGATCTGATTGATAGAGAAAATATGGAAAAGAACTGGATCCCATTAAAAGGTACCAAGGTGGAAATATGTGTCTCTACTTTTTGGAAACCTGTTAAACTAGACGAACAATCTAGTGCATTAGTGTATAACGCACCAATCGGAGCAGTCAGACTTTTTATAAACAAAGTGCAATTCATAGGTAAGACGAACGCTAAGAATCCTTATATTAGAATCCTTGTCAATGGTTTGACGAAGGATAGAACTAATGATAGTTCAGAATCCAATAATTTTTCTTGGAATGAGTCAATGTACGTCACCGTGTCATCTCCAAATCAAAGACTATCCTTACAATGTATGGAGGTTACAGAAAGTGGTCATCATAAATCTATTGGTAAATTCGATGTACCAATACAAGATTTATTTGATAAAGATGAATCAGATAGATACATGGAAAATATCGAAGATAGGAAGAGGAGTGGTAAGCTTGTTTTAGATAATAAACCAGTCGCTGATATTATTTATTACATTGCTTTCTATCCAACTTTACCTGTTTTAACTATAGATGAGTTGACAGAATTGAATGAATTAAATGAGAGAAAGAAAAAACTGGAGACTATGAAATTAAAGGGTTTGGAAGTTGGAAGTGTTCCATCTTCAGAAAAGAAAAAGATTCAAGAAGAGGAAATAGAAATCAAGGACAGTGAAGATATGTATAGTAATAAGATGAAATTGGATATTGACGAACTATTACAATATAATTCTGGTGTTATTGCTATTACTGTACTAGATGGTGAAGTATCACAACCTGGTTTATATGTTCAAACATTTTTCGACGGATCTGGTCATTCCAGATATACGTCACCAAGAATTGCTATTAGAAATATCCAAACTGGTTGGATTATGGATTCAATGATCACAGAATTAGAATGGTCCGTAACCACATTTAGGGTAACTAAATGGAGAAATGCCAATAAAGCAGATGACTGTATCTGTGAACTTTCAATTCCAACAGTTGAATTGGTCAAAAATTGTTACAAGCAACCTTCCATTGTTGCATTGACTGGTAAATCTACTGCAAAATTAACTGTAAGAGTATCCTGGTTCCCGACAAATTCCACAAGATTGCCGTTATCGGATTTAATTACCAACAGTGGTGATATGACTGTAATAGTAAATGGAGCTGATGATTTAATTGCTGACAGTAAACATGGTCGTTTAGATCCATACGTTAAATTATATTTGAATAATTCACAAGAACCCTTCCTAAAGACCAGACATAAGAGAACTAATTCTCCAGTTTGGGAAGAGACAGCTGCTGTTATTGTGAATAATAGAGTCAATGATCGTCTACATATTGATGTATTGGATTACCAAAGCTCCAGTAAGAGTAATATATTGGGACAAGCTATTCTTAAATTATCGGAAGTCAATCCTGACGAAGAAACTACTTTGGATGTTCCGTTAGTTAATCAAGTTGGAGCCGATGCTGGTATCATTCATTTGGGATTTACATTTAATCCTAGATATACGATAAATGTCACCAAACAAACTATGAAGGACACTAATGGGGACATTCCTGGTCTTGGTTTCATTCCAGGTGTTAAAGTAGGTACTACTGCAGTGAATGCTGGTGTTAGTACGTTAGGTGTTATTAGTAAGAGTTTCGGTGGTGGTAAGATGACATCCAGTAGAAGAACTAAGAGAGTAGAGGAAGCTGACTAGATAATTCTAAATAGAAACAACAGAACAGGAATAGACTTTTACTCAATACGAACTAAGATCTTTAATTCATAATAATTCATTCTTAAATATAATTTAAAACGCTCTTTGTACGTTATATATATCAAGAGAATTTTAATACTTGTAATGTTACTCCATATTTAAAACTGAATCTGACTCTAATTGTTCTACAGGAAAATCAATTAGTTGATAAAAAAAGAAGACATCTCGCGGTCGATTAAAAAAGACACAGCGTAATGTTATCAGCATTATACCAATACATATTCAAGTTTTGACTGCTTGAAACCGTTGAATATGACTGATACAATGTCAAGTTCTCGAGATGGAGTCCATCCTATTGAATTGAGTGTCTTCTCATTACTTTCAACTGACTTAGATGGTATAAATAAAGCTGTGACAGAATTAAGGGAATCTCAAACAATATTAATATTAAAGTTAAGAAAGATCAGAGAATCATTAAAAGATGAATATAGCTTGTTATATGAAGCAGAAGATATCAATAAGGCCAATTTGAAATTGGAACTTTTAAAGAAGCGAATCCTTGTGTTAGAACAACGTTACAAGAAGCTAATGTTAGATATCGAAACGCAGAGATGATATAAACACATTGACCTAAATCAAAGAAAGGAGAGAATTAAATCTGAAGAAGACGCCTTTTAACTGTGGAACTTTCTAGTTTTCAATTTTTTGTCACATTTAGTGTTATTCAGGTTGTAAAAAAAAGATATGTATAATCCTACCTACAATTATGGACAAGTATAATGATATGGCGTCTGCCTAAATCGGTTGCTGGTGGATAGAAGAGTATTGGAATTTGGCAACTACTTTATCTGACTTCACAATGAAGAAACAGAATATTATTGTTCATTTATTGCAGTTATTATTTTATTAAATAATTAATCATGATATATAAAAGAATCGCCTGTGAAAAGACGAAACATATATACCTTATTTAGTTCATTATACAGAGAATGAAAAAACGAAGCATATAATGGCACCGTTCATTTCATTGATTGAATTTCATTTTCTAAAGAGTTTAATTCATTCTTTCTATCATTTAATACATTTTGTAAAATGGATATTTGTTGTTCGATATTATCTAAATCATTAGTAATTGATCTTAAATTGATTTGATTGGATATATTATTTGATGGATTCTTACTTGCTATTGCTTGTTTCTTTCTATAATTTAATAAACCTTCAAACTGTTGTCTTAGTAATTTAGCCTTTTCTGGTGTAATATTGCTAGTATCTAATGCAGTAGTTGTTACACCTTGCGTTGTCTGTACGTTATTATTTGGTGATTGTGTATTTGTGTTGTTGGTTGGAGTGGTGGTAGAGGAAGAGGTTGGAGCAGCAGTTGATGCTGGGGCAGTTGTTCTCTTTACATCTGCTTGGCTTGATTTCAAATCATATTGAATTTCTTGTTTATTAACTGCTTCAGTTAAAGCTTTTGGTAAATCGGTTGGAATTGAAGCTCCGATATCATTACATTGTCTTAGGATATGAATAAAATATAATGCAGGATCCTTGTCAATTGAAGCTAAATTTTTTGGATTGATTAATTTCCAAGATTTATCATAATCGCTGGAACCGATATTGAAAAATTTTGATTTTAATACTAATGTTAATGAAGGAAATGTAACTGTACCATCAGTAGATCTGTTACAACTGTTTAAAATGTCATTATAATTCTTAATATCTTCAGGTGACATATACCAATCAATTTTAGGTTGTTCCTTCTTTGGTATATCTGCATTTTCTTGTTGTTTCAATTTCATTCTTTCTTTAACTAATTTTGCTTTACTACCGGGGACTAACCACTCCGGTAATTCATCTGGAACTTTATCGATATTTTTATTAACCATATCAAAGATTAATCTCATACAGATAACAAACTCTTCAAAATCTAAGTTATCGTCATCATCTATATCCGCTAAAAACCATATCTTATTTAAAACAGATGAATCCTGTTTAGAATTATATAAAATTGGTAAAACTTGATCATGAGTAACTTTATTATCAACAGGTTTCAAACCTGAGAATATTTGCCAATATTTCTTAATCTCAAATTGTTCTAGCTTTGGCATGATAATTTATTGTTCTTTGTACAATTGTAAATCAATATAGTGCTATCTCAATGATTTACTTTTCTTCTTCTTTTTTGTTATGTTTTGTGAATAAGGCTGTAGTTACAAACTAATATACTTCACTTCAATACAATACACGTATCCCAATTTAACAGGTTTCTATATTTTTCTCTTTTTTAAACACTACTCTTTATCTCTCTCTCTCTCTCTTTTGTTAAAAAATAAAATATCGATCATGAATTATGATATAAATAAACCGTTGTTCTCAATTGGAAATATTTCACCCAAAAGGGGTTTAACTTTTGAGCGAGTTCCGCACCTTCTCGCACACAAACTGTAAGTTGTCGTACATACTGTGGTCGCTGCTTTCAATTGTTCGAATATAAAGGCATCGCACCCAGCAATCACTATACACGGGACAGAGCCGTATCTCATTTTTTTTCGTTTTTTTCGTTTTTTTCGAAAAACGCGCGTCGTCTCACAGCGCGCGCTGTCTCTGCGACTGTTCGAGACAAACAAAACTCTTGTCCGTCCGGCGTTGTAACAACTCTGTCTCATTCCGCTGAAATCAATATTGTCATCCAATTTGATTTGATGATATTCAATTTGTATTCATTTTTCAGTTTGATGATTGTAAATTTTACCCATATTAAATTAATAACGGTCGGGGACAAATATAAACGATTCTTGGTAAACAATGGTAAATGACGTGAGAAATGGTGAAAGTTTTAGCGATTTTTCACTCTTTTTTTCTTTTTCACTAATCTTGAGAATAGCTCATCGCAATTTTGTATTATACCTCATAAAGTGAAAAAAATTGTACGTTATTCATAATTATTCATTACAATAATTAAAAGGTTCAAGAAAGTATTAGACATTCACTATATCGTTATAAGCACTCTGTGATTTATCTTTTCTTTTTTTTTGCTATATTACATTCATAACCAGAAAACTTTCCCTCGTTTCATTAGTTTCCATTTCCATATTCATACGTATACATATAGATAGATATAATAACTTGCATATAGTGATGAGTCGAGATAAAGACATCCAAAATGATGAGAAATTTTGGTTTGATAATCAAACAGCAAGAGAAAGGGAAATGCGATATATGTCATTATTTGATGATCTTGATTCATTTCATGAAGGGAAATTGACACCACGTTCATTAAAGAAAGCATTTCAGAAACAGAATCACCCTTTGAAGGATAGTGATATTGCTATTCAAGAATTATTTAGATCTATGGATTTAAATCATGATGGGATTGTCGATTTTAACGATTTTAAAAGATTTGCTTATCTAGCAGAATTTCAAATTGACAACGGTTTCCAAAAATTAGATACAGATAATGATGGTTTAATTAAATTATCTGATGTTAATAAATATTTATCTAATTTAGAAAAGACAAATCATATTGTCATTGATAATACTAGTTTATTAGAGAAAGATTTTGATGTGGAGGCAAATACATGTAGAGTTGTCTCACAGGATAAAAAAAAAACTTTTTCATCCTTTGTCAAATGGGCATTTAATCAAAAATATTTAAATCAAGGAAACAACAATCAAAATGATAATGCTGTTATTACTTACGAACAATGGAGAGATTTTCTATTCCTAATGCCTAGAAAGAGTGGATCAAGGTTACATACTGCATTCTCGTATTATTATTTATTTAAAGAAGATGTGGATTTATCATCAGAAGGTGATATGACCCTAATTAATGAATTTTTCAGAGGGTTTGCATACTTTTTAGCAGGTGGGGTATCGGGTGTAATGTCACGTACTTGCACAGCTCCATTTGATAGAATTAAAGTGTTCCTAATAGCAAGAACAGACTTATCATCAACAATTTTAAATTCAAAAGAGGATTTGCTGGCGAGAAATCCAAAGGCCAACCTAGATAAATTAAAATCTCCTTTAGTGAAGGCTATCACTTCATTATATAGACAAGGAGGTATCAAGGCATTTTATGTAGGAAATGGATTAAATATCTTTAAAGTGTTTCCTGAAAGTTCGATTAAATTTGGTTGCTTCGAATTAACAAAACAATTGATGTGTACTATTGAAGGTGCTGCAGATAAATCAGCTTTATCTAAACCATCAACATTTATCGCTGGTGGTTTAGCTGGTATGGCTGCACAATTCTCGGTTTATCCAATAGATACTTTAAAATTTAGAATTCAATGTGCTCCTTTAGCTAACCTTCAAGATAAAAATATCTTAATTAATACTGCAAAACAAATGTATCGTGATGGTGGTTTCACAATATTTTATAGAGGTTTATCGGCTGGATTATTAGGTATGTTCCCATATGCTGCATTAGATTTGGGTACATTCACAATACTGAAAACTTGGTTAAAACGTAGAAAGGCAAAAGAGATGAATATTTCAGAGAAGGACGTAACATTAAGTAATCTTACAGTGATACCGATGGGTGCATTTAGTGGTTCTGTCTGTGCATCCGTAGTTTATCCTGTTAATTTGTTAAGAACTAGATTGCAAGCCCAAGGTACATATGCCCATCCTTACACGTATACAGGCTTTAGAGATGTTTTACAACAAACTATCAAAAGAGAAGGTTATCAAGGGTTATATAAAGGGTTAGTACCGACTTTAGCAAAAGTATGCCCTGCCGTCTCGATAAGTTATTTATGTTATGAAAATATCAAAAGGATGGCAAAGCTGGAGTAAACGACCTTGACATTAGTCGTTCAAGAGAGTCTCATAAATATATCATGTATTAATATCCACATTATGATCCCTAGCGTATTTGCTCATCATTAGTTTCAATCCAATCTCATTGCAATTATAACAATCATTTTCATCTTTGTTCCACGTTATCGAAAGAAAGAAAATAATAATTTACTAATATCCATTCTTCCACACCAGAAAAACATAATTATTCATATTTGTCGATGCGAGGAGTCCCCAAGTGCATAACACACAACAAATATTTATTTAATATTCATGAAATGTTACAACGTTAAATTAACAAAAAGAACTAGCAAAAAGAAGAACTGATATAACTAGGTATCTAATTTTGATTTTACGTTGTTGTTATTTTTTTTTTAATTTTCCTGCTAACATACATAATTATATAGGATTTTTTTATATATTCTAAGAATAACTAATACTTTTAAATTTAATTATATGACATCGAAATATTACCAACTGGGATTCTATTAAAAATAGGATTCAATGGTAATGGTGATGCATATTTCTTCCAAAGATTCACATAATAATATTGAATGGAATATTGACTTCTACCTGTCTCATTAATCATTTTTTCTCTATTGACTAAGATGCTTTGGAAATTTGATGGGTCTCTTTCACCTATGCTTATTAACTTGTGGGCATCATGATCGATATCGTCGTCATCTGTGACGGCATCTACCATATGAGTGTGCTTATTAACAACTTTACCGATACTACTATAAAGAATCTTAGCTTTTTCAGGATCTTCTAAGTATTCTGATGGAATTTCATTCAAAGTAACTATTTTTTCTTGAATCGGACAAAATACTCTTTGAAATTGGAACGAACAATCTGCGAAATGGAATTCTTTTAGTAATTGATCAGCTTCTAATTTTGTAATTCTATTCAAACCTATATTATCATTTAGTACTGATTCTAATGGATAATCAGATTGTGAGTATGAATAAGCTAAACTTAATCCAATATTACGAATACCCTTTGTATAGTCGCAACCTGCAAGACAAACCATGAATCTTAACCTATCATCCGTCAATTGACTTAAATCAAATTTTGTTGCCATATTAAAATTTTTACTTTCAATTTGTCTTGCTTCGCCTTTATCATTAAGCTTTGTAATAAGATTTTTACAGCCAAAGATCAATAAATCCGAATCCTCAGAAATAATACCGTCGACTAGATTTTGTTTTTCCAGATAAACCATTTGAGAATCAGCTTCAAATGGTGCTACAATAAAATCAATATCTTCAGATTGACAATATTCCATGATACATTTAGCCATCTCAGGGGTAACATCTATGGATCTTTTAAAATATTCAATGGCCTGCAAATGTTTCCCACAGTTCCATAAGCTCATCCCTCTTTTGTTATACAAATTTCTATTCTCTAATCTTTTCAATTCAGTACCTTCTTTAACGTTAATTTTAGCACCATCAAATACGAAATATGGTTTAATATCATATTTTTTCAACATACCAATCCTTTTAATAAAATATTTTAAATATGAGTTAGTATTAAGACCATTTGCCAATTCGTAAGAACACCCTATAGTTGCTTTATGTAACCACGAATAACCATCGATCGCTAATCTTTTGGAACTCAACTGATCCAAAGTAATTTGCTTTTGAACGGGTTTCAATTTAGTTAACAGTCCAGTAATACCCATAATAACGTTTTGTTCTTTCTTTATGTTGATGATTTAGATAATATATAATATTAAGGAATGAAGAGGAAAATAGCAATGGAACACGTAGATATTCTTGATCTATTATGTGATATATTAATAAATACCTTATATACAATATGTTTTCAATTGATACTAAGTTACATAAATGGTAGTCAGAGATAGACCTATTACTCCCTAAACATGAGCAGTTCAAAAATGTGGTTATACTATTGGTTTTTTTAAAAGAAATAAAAACGGTGTTCTGATTCAGAACTAATACTGTATGTAATAACTGATAATATCGATTGTTTGTTTGTTTACATTTTCAGACTTTAAAACTACGCGAAAGGAGGAAGTCTTTATTATATATCAAAAAGCGAAGAAAGGACCGTATGACAAAACGCCAAACTTAAAAAATTGTTTGTTCTCCGAGTGTTTCACTAATTTTCTCTATCTGTCGTTTCTTTTGGGGGGAGGGACGATGCATCGTTTCTTCAGTTACCATGACAACGGAGTAATGGGGATAAAATAAAAATAAAATAAAAAATGGGTGTATGGATTACTTCAAAGAGTAAAAAGGTTATTAATTGAAATATGGGTGAATGATTTCGAATTTGTAGAAATTAGTGGAAGCTAGGAGGTTGTTTTATGTTGGGACATTTCTACCGGATTACATTAACTCTAGATTGACAATTTCATTCCATTAATATTTTCACCTTTCGGATTACCAAATAACAGCAGACATCCCTTATTATTAACCAAATCACCAGTCTAATAATTCTAGTGTAAGTGTAAAAACAGCAATCATTTGACTGTTCCTTAAAAGAGTTGCGGTTTTATTTTTGCCATTGACTGGTCATTTTTTATTTCTCTGTGACAGTAAAACCGATCCATTAGCCATAATAAATTATGTGAAGAATTTGGTTCTTTTATAAAGAAGAAGGCCTTCTACGTAACTATAGCGCGATTTAAAAAAGACCGAAGAAATTCTGAAAAATTCGCGTTTCTTGGATAATTTAATTACCAATATTTTTTTACACAATAAAGATGAGAAAACTAAAGTACTTTTAAGTCAAAGTCGTACACCCATGTATATTATTATTGCTTACGTATCAGCCTTCTATAAAATCTATTACTCGAATATTGAGTAAAAAATCAATTTTGTATGCTCAACCACTTATTTCGAACATACGTAAAATAGTAAGATAACAGCAAATAAACGCGATGGCAACAGATACCCTAATTAAAGCCATCGATATATCAGATGTCAACAGAATTACATCGGGTCAAGTCATTACAGATTTAATATCTGCAGTTAAAGAATTACTAGATAATAGTATAGATGCAGGTGCGAATCAGATTGATCTAATTTTCCAAAATTATGGGATTGATTCGATTGAATGTTCAGATAATGGATCCGGTATTAATGAAGCGAATTTCCAACCATTAACATTAAAACATTATACTTCTAAATTAAATGAATTTAATGATATTATGAATATTGTAACATTAGGTTTTAGAGGTGAAGCATTATTTTCATTATGTAATATTTCAAAATTAATAATTACTACCACTACACATGGTCCAAAGGCGAATAAAATAGAATATGATAAAAATGGTAAAATTTTATCGAATAATATTACCTCTAGAAATACAGGGACTACCATTGAAGTGCAAGAAATTTTCAAAAATTTACCAGTTAGAAGAAGAGATTTTATAAAATCTGCTAAGAATCAATTTACTAAATGTATAACATTATTACAAAGTTATGCAATAATACATGAAAAGATTAAATTTACAATCGTTAATATTAATTCAAATAATGGTAGGAAAAATACAATATTAAGAACAAATAAAAATGAAGACATGTCTAAGAAAATATTGAACGTTTTCGGGCCAACTTGTTTAAGAGGTTTAATTGAAATTAATATAAGTTTGGATCTAAATGAAGTACATGAGCAGATTCTTAAAAGAGAAAATAAATTGTTAAGATTAATGAATAATGAGAATAGTGATGATGTATTACTATTAAAAGAATCCAATAATATAATCAAAGTTTCTGGATATATATCGAAAAGTTCGGTAGGTATTGGACATAATTCAAGAGATAGACAATTTATCTATATTAACAAGAGACCGATCACATATCCTGCTATAAATAAATGTTTTAATGAAACGTTTAAAAGTTTTAATAATGAGACAAATGTCAAGCATCCAATATTTTTCATAAATTTCGAAATTAATCCAAATTTAATTGATATTAATGTAACTCCTGATAAGAGAACTGTATTGCTACATAATGAAGATATTATAATTGATTTATTAAGGGAAGGATTAATAGGATTCTTTGAGAGTCAAGATGTATCTATTGTTAAATCATCAACTTTACAAAAGAGGAAAATAGAAGACACCGATGAATTGGGGGATATAAAGGAGTTATTTGATACAAGAGATGAAGAAGATAGTAAATTAAACATAATTGAGCAACAAGATCACAAAAGACCTAGACGTAACAGTAATAAAATTATAGAAATATATACAGGGAAGAATAGCCACGATAATTCGGATGATTTAATTAATAACGATACTGAACTAAGTTCTATTATGGATATAAATAGAAGTGATTTGCCGAGTTCACAAGTTGTAGAAGATTTATTTTTAGATTCTGAACCCATTTCTGATAAAAAGGAATCATCTGTTGATGATGGACTTGCCACATCCTCAACAAATGAAGCTAGCGATAATAATGAGCCTGAGGCATACTCTGAAATAATTGAAGATCAAAGTCAGAATGACAACTCCATAAATAGAACGAAAATTAACCTCTCAGACTTCAAAAATCCAGAATATGTTGAACCTGAAGATAGTATAGTAAGAACGTGTAACTATGATCACTGTAGTGGGGATGAAAGTAATAATGTTGTGGTAATGGAAATCGGTGATGATATTATACAATCACAAGTTAAGATGACCCAGAGTAAAGGATTGATATTCATAGATGATAAAAGGGACAACGTGCAAGAGGATTTACCAGTTGGTGATGACAGTGTTATTTCAGATGAGGATAATGATGATGATCTTGTTCAAGTAGGGAAACCTATGGAAACTAATGTCCGAGTACCAATACCGAAATTTTCAGAAGATCTTCTTAGTGTAAGGTTGAAACTTCAATCTATATGTGATGAGAGAGAGAAATTATTTAAGAAGAAAACTGAAATATATGGTTTAGACCTTAATGTCAATATGGATATTGAAAATATGAAGTCCAATTATAATGATGTTTGTAATAAATTAACAGAATGGGAAATCATTAAATCAAAGGATCATGATAAGAATGATAATACAGGACTTGAAATTGATGAAGATAATAATGTTCAAGATATTGCGAAAAAATTAACTTTGACAATAAATAAGAATGATTTCAATGAAATGAATGTTGTTGGTCAGTTCAATCTTGGTTTTATTATTACTACAAAGGAAAATAAGAAAGAAAATAAGATGGATCTTTTCATTATTGATCAACATGCAAGTGATGAAAAATATAATTTTGAAACTTTACAAAAGGAGACGATATTTAAATCACAAAGATTAATTGTTCCTGAGAAACTTGATTTAAATGTTATTGACGAATTAACTGTATTGGATAATGTTGAAATCCTTGAAAAAATGGTTTCAAATTGAAAATAGATGAGGATGAAGAACCAGGTTCAAAAATTAAATTAGTCAGTAAACGTACATCCAAGAATACAACTTTTGGAATTGATGATTTGTATGAATTAATTGGTATGATAAGAGAACATGATGGTATCAGGAAAGATTATATTCGATGTTCAAAGATTCGTTCTATGTTTGCAATGAGAGCTTGTAGAATGAGTATTATGGTTGGTAAACCATTAAATAGGAAAACAATGAAATCTGTTGTTAATAATTTAAGTGGATTAGATAAACCGTGGAATTGTCCACATGGTAGACCAACGATGAAGCATTTATTAGAATTAAATGAATGGGATTCATTTGCAGAAGATTACTTATTATAGAGTGTAAAAACAGAATAATATTTGTATCTATTTATTAAGAATAAAGTATACCTTTATATACATGATTAGATTTTACATAACTTTTTATCCTTATGTGAGTGTGTGTTTGTGCGTATCTACAATGCTCGTGTATGAGTGCGTCTTCATTGAATATATTATTAAACCTGAAAGAAAGAAAGAAAATATTCTGCAAAAATATTCTTTTCAACCTGCTCTCTCCAATTTATTCAATTTTCTTGCAGTTCTTGCGTTATTTCTTGTATGTTGGCCTCTAACAGGTAAATGTAATACATGTCTTAAACCTTCATAAGTACCAATACTTTTCTTTAAAGCGATATTTCTTCTAACTACAGCACGAGCTTCGTCCTCTATAGTGATCGTTGATAATTCACTTGCGATATTCATAATTTGAGCTTCTGATAATTGATGCATTCTCATCCATGGATAAAAACCTAATTTTGAACAAACTTTAGTTGCTGTCTTTTCACCAATTCCATAAAATTTGGATGCAAGAGCTATTCTTATTACTTCTTTACCCTTGAAAGCTTTCCCCAGAATATGTACCACCATCTTTGTTTCTTGGATGTATATGGTATGTGGTCTTGGTGTATATTCTACTTTCTTTCTTTTATGTTTTTATTGCACTTATAATATAATTTGTTTTTAAAATCCTTTTTTACTGGGGTAAAAAGTAAGTAATTTATTGAAAATTAAACTGTATTGATGAAGCGAACCGATTCGAGCGACATAGTAGAAATTTGGTACAATATAAACCCTGAAAGAGAGCTTTCATATTAGTAAACAATGAGTCTTGTTATTATTTAAATTATGCAAATATGTGTGTCTACTATATACACTATGTATAGCTATTTTTTTGATATATTGTACTACAGTCGATCAAATGATGCGAATAAAGTTTATTGAGGATGCAAGGGGGGCCCAGGAGAGGAGGCGGAGAGTATATGGGACTGATGAGTACCATAAGCGTTTTCTTCATTTAGTGTACAGATTCTTGAACTATTCTAGCTAGTTGTTCGATATCTAATCTTTGTATGAATAAATTTCTTAATAAGCCTACCATTGTTATGAAACTTGCTAACCCTACAGGGACGACACAGAAAACTGTAATATTATATAGATCTATTGTTCTTTTAGTATTAAATTTAAAAGATGAAGAAGTTAATTTATCCTTTGAAGATTTCTTCTTTTTTGGACCGACGATAATTGAATTTGAATTTGAATCTGAAGAATCTGAATCCAAGTCATTTTGTGAATCTGAATCATTTATAGAGTTTGAAACTAATATAGTATCATCTGGTGTATCTGATGATGATAATTTTTTATTTATTGTTATTAAATCATCAGTACGTCTAATATAATTTAAATCTGAAGTTAAATAACTTTGCCAGATGTAACCACAAGTCAGTATACAACTAATTAAAATCCAAGTATGTAAAAAATAGTTATTTTCAGGAGATAATGAATTTAAAAGTAATAGTTCAAATGATACAAAAATTAATGACATTGAAAACATTCTTAGAATAGCAGCTACCGTCGAATATTTAACGATCCATCTAACCATTAAAGAATCCAGAATTGCATAGGATAGATATAATGCAACTAGACACCATAGGGCACAAAAAATATATTCAGATGCTCTTGCAGTAATTAAACTTTCTATTACTAAACTTCCAGGTGTTACTGTATTCAAAATTGTTTCAGAAGTAGGTGTAGCAACGTTATGACTTGATGTTGTTGTTGATTCGATAATTTCTACCACTGTAGTTAGATTATTATTTAACATATAAGTTTGCCAAAATCTAGTTAAAGTTTCTCTAAAGGATTGTGGTTCATATAATTTCACAATTGGCGAATCCATCATGATGATATGGAAACATTTCTTCATAGATGTAAATGAATAATATAATGGTGGTAGCAATGAAACATCTCTACATAGAGCCATTAACATATGTTGTTTTGCAGTTAAATTATTTAATGATAAAGTTTTAATTGACATATATTTTTGTCTCTTTAAAATATTCTCGTCTTTCGTCATTATATGGCTTTATAGTATATAGTTTTTTGAGAAAAATAGTATGGTAGTTTATTGTTGTGTTATGGGTGTGTCACAATGTATTCATTTAAATGCGATATTGTTTTAGTCATTACAAAAACGAAGAAACGTTTGCATCATTATTGTCATCGACATCATAATGATCACGATCATTATTATTATTACCAAACAGAGTTAAAAGAAAAAGTGAGAAACAGAAAGAAAAAGAAAAAAGGTGAGAAGATCGCAGCAGTGCAAAGCGAACAAGAACACGATGAAAATAATAACAATAATAATATCAAGCGAGGAAGAATAAACAAATCTGTATTATTTAATATAATATAAAAGGTCAATCAATTCTACGTATGCTTGAATCAATTTCATAGAATAAGCCCTTGATATGTGTAAAAATATGATATTTTAATATGATATATATGATGTGTATATATATATATAAACTTATGAATGAGAAGAGAAACAAAAAGGGGAAATGATGATTATTTATTTACTTTTTATTTCATAAGTTTTCTAATGATTCAGCAATTTCATCCAATTCTTTCTTTGATTGTGTATATAATTCACTTAATTCTTCATTTTTTTCTTCTAATTTATTATTTTCATCTTGTAAAGCTATTAATTTTTTCTCTAGTTGTTCTAACTTCAAATCAGAATCTCTTAGTTTTTCAGTAGTTTCCTTTAATTTTTCATCATTTTCTTCTAATTCTTCTTCTAATTGTTGATTTTTTTTGCTGAAAGTTTCATTATTAGTCTTTAAATTACTTGATTCATCATTTAATTGTTTCAATTCAGATAATTCATCTTCAATCTTTTCGATTGTTTCTTCTAATTGTTGATTTTTAATTGTTAAAGATTTGACTAAATTTTCTTTATCTGTAACATCTTGTTCTAAACCTTTATTATCATCAACATTAGTCTCTAATTTTTCAATTTCATCTTCTAATTGTTGATTTTTAATGGTTAAAGATTTAATTTGATTTTCTTTATCTAATAAATCTTGTTCAATAGTTTTATTAGATTCCTTTAAATCTTCATATTTTTCTTGCCAAGTTTCAGCTTCTAATTTTAAATTATTCAATTTCTCCTTAATTTTATCCATTGTAGTATTTTGTTTATATAATGATATGTGTATAGATTGAACTACTAACTAGAAGATTGAAACATTAAACAAACAGACAAATACTAAATATACCTTTATATATCAGGACAGTGGGTGTGTTGAATAAATATCACACAGATCAAACATCAAATGAAAAGATAAAAAACCAAAACCCAAAAACCAAAATAATATCAGAAACAACAACAACAACAACAACAATAACAAGACAATATTTCAATATTTCGATATTTGATACAACGACGAAACAATATCTCGTGTACTGCGATAGTTTATTCGCCGCCGCCGCCCTGCTGTTACTCTCGGTTCCCCGTTCTCGGTTATCACATCTCCTGCGTCGTCTTCTGTGTTGTTGTCGTCGTTCTTGAGTGTCGACAAATTTTTATTTTCGCTTTTTTATCGCTATGTACGGAATCGGTACGTCCACTCATATATGTATATATATATGTATATATATGTATATATATATGTATATATATGTTGCAACAACAAGCATCAGTTTTATGATTTAGTTGCATCCAATTCTTATTTCTCTCTTGAGATAGAAGGTGGGAAAAAGTGCTAGGCGGAGTGGTACCAGTTTATCAGACTCAATAGGTACTACCAGCCCCCGATTTCCCAATGATTGTTGGAATTATTGCTGACTTGCTACTCGTTGATACCCACTAGAAAGAAGAAAGTGTGCAATTGACCACTTTATAAGGGATATTACGAGTTGTAGCATGGGCAGTACAGTTGTGAAGAAGCTGAAGAGATTGCAGATCGTTGGATACTGTTTGCGGAAGCCTCTCAAGAAGTGATTATTTCACACTAAAAAGTAAGATGTTGTTGGAATTTGATACGAATGGAACATTGCCTTATCGAATAAATTAGTTCTGAATTTGGTTGCAATTGATAGTTAAGTTGACGAAGCAGCGGTTTTCCTAAAAATAGATGAGGCTTGTCATTCGGTAGCACATAGAACCATGACCTAATTTGACATCCTTGCGGAAATAATATACATAATTCAATTTGTTCGAAAATAATGCAAGGAGAGCCAAAGGCAGCTTTAACAGTAATAGGAGCACAGGAACGACGAGAAAGAAGATCAATACGAATATCACCAATGTAAATAAACTTACACTTTCTCCATAAAGGTTTGAATGTGAAGTTTGCATCAGCACTAGTGTCAAAAAATATCAGAGGAAATTGGGTGACCTTAGTGGTGCCTCGCATCAATCTGTGAAAAATTAACAGATGGGGTAGCCTCGGACTGTAACAGTTCATTAGACTTATCATCAATATAACCATAATGAATATATTCGGCAGATGGTAAATCCAAACTTTCAAAGTCATCATCTGGATTATCCTCAGGATTTGGGTTCAAAGCGTCCTCAGATGCGAAGATAGGATAGGCATTGGATTCTGGTACTATGGGACCAGGTGGAGAAACGGTTGTACCGATATCCGATTGTGGTACTAAGTTGTCAGTATCCAGCCTATTTATACGTATCGGCTTAGCTGTGTTAGAAGGTTTGGACCCATTTCCATATCTGGTAGTTCTGACACGATGTTTCTTACATGAAATACAGGAACAATTAATGCAGTAACCTTCCTTTAAATAAGAGGCATGAGTCTGACATTTATGACAGTGACAATTGTTGCAACGATATTGATCTGCGACACGACGACCGTCACCGTGAATAGCAAAAAGGTTCGTAGTTGAAGAATTATCCTTCTTTCCTTGGAAAACAACATGTTCAGGTAAGTGGTGAAATAAGAATAATCTCAATTGCTTGACATTATCTAACCTTTTCATTTCTTGGGAGGTTAGCAAAGTAGGGTAGTCATACTTTAATGCCTCATGAATCTTAGCAAACAAGGTACCATGCACAGGAAAATGACGAACAGTTTCAGCCTTCACAAAAAGTAAATCAAAGTAGGCCCTAAAAGACTGTCCAGTAGTAGGTTGAAGAGCGTGTAACTCTTTCAGGCGTTCACAGCTGCGAATCATAAAATCAGTATGAGCGAAAATTCCATACATAGCGTCAGACCACGAAAGGAATTGAGTGTCAGGACCACGTAGGGCTAACTCCATAGCGTCATCACATAGCGTAGCAAGATGCATGGTCCAGTCAACGTAACGACCCTTCTTATGCATAAGATCTCTCTGGATGGTTCGAATTTTACCCTCAAGATCAGACACTGGTTACGAATTCTACAGTACGTGGGCCAAAACAAGTTTCACCGTAAGTCTTGTTGCAAGCGACTAAACGCGGATCGTTTTATCAAGAAGAAGACCAACAAAAGTTTTCACTAATGTTAGCAAAAATTCTTTCTTTGTTATTTGTTGGAACAGAACCAGAGTTAACTACTTGCTGATACCTTATTATCGAGATTAGCAAGTTTGAAAGTGATGAAACGGTTTAAAGTTTCAATCCTATTTTGGAACTGAGCAGTAGCTGCAGCAACCTCACTACATAATTCTTAATTAGCAGCATTTTGATACTTCAAATCTAATATAATTTGTTCCAGTCCAGTAACCTTACCTTTAGTAGCGGCAACAAATTTCTATTGGACAGTATCGGAAGTACCAGAATTCAAACATTGATTGAACTTTGCTTTTTCGAGTTCAACAATGAATGTCTCCATTAGCTTAATCTTCTCTTCAGTTGCATTAATCCTTCTTAGGTTTGAGCATGCAATTCAGTATCATATTGATCTTCATTAGTAGAATTAGCATCTAGAGGCTTGGTATTGTTACCGGCACTATCTACACTTTCAGATGAAAAGTTTTCTTAGCTATCAATATGCGCAGAAAGGTGAAGTTTCCATTTCAGCTTGATTAGCAGCCATTTGTTGAAGCAATTGGTACATATTATTCATTGTAATGTTCTAGTCAGATATAATGATAAAAGTTTAGAAAATATGCTGTAAAAGTCTTTCACTAAATTAGTTATAATTAACTGTAATTTAATTATGTGGATTTACAAAAAGAAAAGAAAAAATGTATTGTTTTGATACGTATAATTTTAGAATTATCGATCTATTTCAATCTATAATAAGCAGGAAAGTCCAAAGGTTATTATAACTGTAAAGGTGATCGGATTCTAAAATCATATGTATGGCATCAATATACAATATAACTGACAGAAATCCTCGTTTCTAGCAGGTTGAGCAATATTAGTATTGTTAGGTTGATCCATTTTATTAGGTAATATTATACAGTGTAATATACAGTAAATTCCTCATACTTTCTACTGAGCTGAATATTCCAAGGATGTATAGTATAAGACTATCATAAGAGCAAAAGAATAAACCAAATACGTAGCACACGTTAAACGAATAGAAGAATATTGTGCGCGATTAATATAAATGAATAGGCTTATATGACGACATCTGGATACAAGGTTCACAAATGTGAAGAATAAAGAAAACAACCCAATCTGTAATATATAAAGACAGAGGTTTAGAAAACAAAATATGTAAATTAAATAATTCCTTCCGAAAGAAAGTACGAAGAATTTACTGTATATTACACTGTATATTATTAATCAATAAAATGAATCAATCTAACACTATTAATATTGCTCAACCTGCTAGAAACGAGGATTTCTATCACTTTCTTTTGGAAGGAATTATTTAATACACATATTTTGTTTTCCAAAACTTTGTCTTTATATATTATAGATTGAGCTGTTTCTTTATTCTTCAAATTTGTGAACCCCGTATTCAGATGTCATCATATAAGCCTATTCATTTAACGTATTCTACGTATTTGGTTTATTCTTTTGCTCTTATGATAGTCTTGTACTATACATCCTTAGAATATTAAGCTCAGTAATTTTATATTTTTGTAAAATTTTATTTCGTTTCGTTAGATCTCGAGTCATTAGAGAAACATTTGTATTTGAATATCGCAATAACGTCAGACAATATACGGAATCAATTCAATATATCAAATAATTTGTGACATCCTTTAATGAGACCTATGTTCTGTTTCCCTTAGTTATTAACAATAAGAAAGCTTATTCTTCTTCCTGATGATGTGAGTGTGTGAGCGTTCAAAAGGTTTTCCTATTTGCTGTCGCATCTCTCTCTTTGTTGTCTTTTTCTCAAGAACGTAATTTCCGCAGCAAGTAAAACAGAAAAATTTTGTCTGGTCTTGTACGCGATTTCTTATTGTAAGAAAAAGGGCTGGTCTTTAATATGATATACATTATATAATATATATTAATAACCAGGAAAGAAGCAATGTATATCAAAATTGTTATATATTTGATATTATATATCATATTATTGAGGTAATAATTGCTTACCGTATGATATCATATCAGGTCTTCGAATTAGTATATATATATATATATATATATGCTCTTTTTTTCTTAATTATGAGGGTCTTGCATAACTATATAAGTGAAAACATATCTAAATAAATTGCACAAGTTGTGAGACATTTGACACACACACACACACATAGATAAGTATATATGAATATAGTGATAAACGATGATACATAGACATGGATATTCAAGAGTATCCTCTCAGGAGAGTATATTATCACAAGTATCAAATTGGGAACAATATCGACAGTACAAGCAGACTCAATCACAATCAAATGAAACCCCACCACAATCAAATCAATTAAACATTCATCATTATATTAAAGTTGATCAAACTAAGAATAAAAATTTAAAAAGAAGACATTCATCAAAACGTGTTAATGATTTCACAAGCAAAGAAGAAATTAATAAAAATAAAGGTTTTCTATTCCCTAGAGGTTTTATTAAATTATATCATCATAATAAAAATAAATTATATAAGGATTGTCAAAGAAGGAATGTTAAGAGTAGGTATCAGAATGTTAAAGAATTACAAGAAATGATGAATTTTATTAATTTAACTAATTTAGAAACTGAACAAATTTTACCTAACCCTAGGATTATGGAATATAATGTATCCAGTTTACATTCAAGACAATCACAAATTATGCCATCTTCAACAATACCAAGAAATATATATAAGAGACAAGATTCAATAAAGAGAAGAATATATATACCGATGAATGAGACACAAGTTAGATTATTAAATTTGAAACGGTCATATTCGATGCCAACAAGAAGGAAGACCTATCAAAGGCATAAAATGAAGCAACATCCAGAAAATGATACTGAGGACAATGAAATGATTAGATCACAGAAACAACTGCATTCTCTATGGACACAATACTTACGCACCGTAATACACCAACGGATCCAATTACGTTTAGAATTGATGAAGGTACAGTCAATTTCAACTTTAGCAAATGCAAGTGTAAATAACAATAATGATACCATTAGAAGATTAAATAAAGGTGAAACTAGAGAGAACCCAATCGTTATACCAGATGAGATATCGATGGATTCCAGACGTAAGATATATTGATCTCAATAACACTGCAAGACGTATATGGTAGTGAATGTTGCAACTTAGCATTAACTGTCACATTGGTTAAAGACTTCTAGAATTTGCTACCATAACGAAAAGTAATCAATTTGCTCATTCCTAAGGAACTGGCGTAGTGGCATCGCACCCTTCAATCTATATTGTACAAAACAAAAAAACATATAAGTTACCTCGAAATTAGAGTGCGATGAGACAGTTGGATCGGACACAAAAAACAGATGATTCCTCTTTCGATGAGTTTAAGAACAGGTAGAGTAGTTAGATCGATATGTATAACAGGGATTAGGTATAAGTATACAGCATGATATGTATACAACCATTGTATGGTTACCTTGATGTTGTCCGTAATAGATAGTTAAACGTATGATCTATATACAGTAGTGGGAGGGGGCATCTGATTCAGTTTTAATCACCCATCAACATTCATTAAGACATATATACAAACATAAATAAGAAACGGTATATATAATAACTAGCATATATAGTATCACTCGGGGTCTATATCATATTCTATACACTACTCCACTAGTTACTATAGCAATAGACAGATAGATATCCTCTCTATTAATTACTTCTCTACTCTACCTGTTTGAATTAAATAACACTAAAATTTGCATGACCGGATTGTTATTTTCTTGCTTCCTCTGGGTATCATAATGAGGCAGCGGGTCCGTCTTTTCCTGATTTTAACAAGAGAATTATTCTGTTAGCGGGAAGCAGACACACACACACACATAGATGGATATATCATCCATTATTCACTCTAATTTTTTTCTCTCTGTAGCATAAGGTCGATAATTTTATACGTAGTGGGAAACGAATTAAGACATACGCCTAAAGAAAAAAGTCAGAGTGATTTATAAGAAACCGTTAAGACGATTAATCACAGATAACATAATAATTTAATTTCAATAGTAATAATATACTATATAAGGACAAAATAAGTTTACAAGCTCATATTCTATATACTTTGCCTGACTAATACGTCTGTTGTGATAAGATGCAAGTTATACCGCCGACACAAATTAATCATAATAATAACTATGAAACTTTTTATAAAATATCACCAAATTTATTTACGCCGGAAAGATTAGATCTATTTAATTCAATAGATCTGTATTGCAGTTTGATTAATGTTAGTAAGAATTTAGAACATGGCACAAGATTAAATAATATTAGTTGGAGAATAATAAATAAGGCTTTATTAAAGGATCATTCAATAAATAAATCTAAAAAGAGAGATGGTGTTAAAAATATTTATTATATTTTAAATCCGGATAATAATTCAAAAAATATTATACCGACAAATAATAATAATAATAATAATAATAATAATAATAATAATAGTAGTAGTAGTAATAGTAATAATAGTAATACTGCCTGTAATAATGTTCAATCGCGGCAATCTAATGCTACTTCAAATACAAACGTACTCAAAGTGAGACCAATCATTACAACTGCCGAATTATTTCAAAAATATAAACCACAACCTAAATCTATAGGTAATAAGAAAGAGGATCCTCAAAATATTATAGAAGGATTTGATACTTCCTCTTCATCGATACCAACCACAACAACTAATAATGAAACATTAGCTAAACCTGTAATGATTAAAAAGGATTCCTTATTTAGTGCAACTGATACAAACAAAAATAATGGTAACATAAAGGAATCGCACAGTTTCTTTAACAATGACAACAATAACAATAATAAAATCTTCTTTAGTAGTGAGGATGAATATTCTGATTGGAATAGTATATCTGATGATGATATGGATTATGATGATGATGATTTCTATAATGAAAATGATAATGTTATAATGAGCACTAATAGTAATAATACGACAAGTAGTAGGACTAGTAGTCGTAGATCAAATAGAAATAATGAAAGGATTGGTAGAAGTCAATATCGTCAAGGCACTAACAGTAATAATAATAATATTAATAATAAATCAGAGAATCGCTCAAACAAGAATTATAGGGCTCGTCATAACAATCGATACGATGATGAATTCGATGAAGACGATGATGATGAAGAAGATGACCAATATTATAGAAATCAATGGGATAAACTAATGTTTACCAAAACCGAAAATTTCCATACCTCAAGACCATCTAGTATGACAAGCTCAACAAGTAATAATAACAACAATAATCATCATCAACATAATAATAATAATAATAACGGATCAATGACTTCACCCGATTCTGCCAAGAAGAGCTTACTAACAGGTTTGTTCTCAAATGAAAATAACAGCAGTAATAAACCAACTATTTCGAATCATCATATACCGAGATCACAATCATCGACTTATTCAATTAATGAAGAAGCAAATAAGTCTACACATAATACAATTACACCAATAATATCGCCACATCTTTCTAACACAAATATATCGTCACATAACGCTCCATTAGAGGTAGTTGGAAAGAAATCTCAACCTTCAAATTCTACTACAACAACACAAGTTCATAGTAGGACAAGTAGTTTTAATAATGGTATATCTTTACCGAAAAAGGATAGGTACCTACATGAATCTAATGCACCATTGACAGCTCAAATGATTCTACCCACCGCATTATCTACACATATGTTCTTACCAAATAATATCCATCAACAGAGATTAGCTGCAAAGAAGGCTGCCGCTAGTGCAAATATTACATCAACTACAACACTTCGGAGAGAAAGAACCCCATCAGAGGAATCACATTCAATTAATTCAAATGCGATTGTAGAATCATCGGATAGTGGTGGTAGAAATCAAAAGATTGGTAGAAGACGTGTCTCAATGGATATTCCATCGAAGAACAGAAATAGTGGCTTCCTGAAGACAAGAATGGAAATTTCGGAAGAAGAGAAAACGGTAATGAATAGAGCAAGAAGAACTAATAAGTAACATCTAGGCGATTGTTTGTTTTACAATTGCATGAAATGACTCAACGAACTATTTAACTATATATTTTATAAATGTATTTAATCATTATTTGATATGATAATACCATTTTATGATTTATTCAATTTTAGTCAATTTTTCTTGTCGTGCAGTATGATATTTCTGTGCTCTACGAAGATTTATTCGCATTAAGAATTTAAAGAACTCTACAGATTAATTTTTCAGTGAATGAAGAAAAAAAGAAAATTTGCGATGAGCATCTGAAAAAAAAAAAAAGATGTATATGAAGTATACATCGGTACAGATATATAGAAAAAGAGATAACTATAGTGTTAACACTACTTGAAATTTGACTGATTCATCGGAACAGTAAATACCAAGAATACATCAGATAACTGAATCGAAAACATTTAGTTAAATATCAAAATGCTAAGAAGACAAGCTCGTGAAAGAAGAGAATATTTATACCGTAAGGCTCAACAATTACAAGAGGCTCAACTGGAACAAAAAAGACAAATTATAAAAGAATCTCTAGCACAAGGTAAGCCATTACCAAAGGAGATCGCCGAGGATACAGAATTACAAAAAGATTTCCGCTATGATCAATCACAACAAGCTGACAATGATGATGAGATAGATAATGAATATTCACACACAAGTGGTTTAGTTGACCCAAGAATTATTATAACGACGTCTCGTGACCCAAGTACTAGATTATCTCAATTCGCTAAAGAAATCAAATTGATGTTCCCAGATGCAACAAGATTAAATAGAGGTAATTTAATTATGTCAAATTTAGTCTCTGCTGCCACCAAATCAGGTACTTCAGATATTATTGTATTACATGAACATCGTGGTGTACCAACAAGTCTCACAATTTCTCATTTACCACATGGCCCAACTGCTTCTTTCAGTTTACATAATGTTGTTCTAAGACACGATATTATGAACAGAGGTAATGTTAGTGAAGTTAGTCCGCATTTAATATTTGATGGCTTTGAAACTAAATTAGGTGAAAGAGTAGTTTGTATATTAAAACATTTATTTGCACCAGGTACCAAAAAGGATAGTGAAAGAGTTATAACATTTGCTAATAAAGGCGATTTTATTAGTGTTAGACAGCATGTCTTCGTTAGAACTAGAGATGGTGTTGAGTTAGCAGAAGTTGGACCAAGGTTCGAAATGAAATTATTCGAACTAAGATTAGGTACTTTAGATAATAAGGATGCAGATGTTGAATGGCAATTAAGAAGATTCGTAAGAACTGCAAACAGAAAAGATTACTTATAGATCAATCAGCTCATGCACATGCATACACTTCATAATAAATAAATATATCAGTATGTATTGGACATAAGAAAAATTATATATGCATTGAATAAAAACAAAAAATATTAGAAAATTATTGTTAAGTCTATCAAAATATTTGTATTATGTTGTTATATGAATGAATTTATGTGTGTATGTATATCTATATATCTATCTATACATTAAAATATGAACTTTTTTGTTCTGAATAATTTTATTTCTATTTTTTTTTGATTTGCACATTTTTTTAGTTGAAAGAGGTAAAAATATAAAATAGTTTTTTCATTGATGGTATAGGTTTCTAGTTAGTTAAGGATTTCATAATTTATCTCGAAGATCATTTAAATTTTAAATGATTAATCTTAAAAGGAATGTATCGTAAAGGAAAAAAGAATGAAAATTTTTAAAAAGAAAATTAAAATTAAAAAAGCATATATTGTTATTGGTCTTGCAACTAAATCAGGTCTCCTTCGAAACTGGGGTTGAAGATCTTGAAGCTGGTTGCGAATCAGATACTTTCTGTCTTAGTACATCACCTAAATTTTCTATTTGTAAAGAATATGGAGATGGTAATACAGGACTAGTACTGGTTATAGCTACCATAGGAGCATTGCTATTCGTATTGTTAACGGGTATCGATAATTTTCTAAACGAATTACCAGATGTACTTCCAGGTCTAGATGTTTGATTTGGTGGATGGTAACTTGCATTTGAATATGTTCTTGATTTGTTCTTTAAAAGGACATCGGAGTTACTATTATTGTTCCCAGTTTGGAACATCGATGTCTTTAAAGAGGATGTTGTTGTTGTATTGGCCTGTCTTGGGTTTTGAATGTTAATAAATGTATTTCCACCAGTCTTATTTTTGTTTATTTGTGATTGTTCCAAGCTAAATAATTCAGTATCGTCATCATCATCATCTGATGAAAATTCATCAGAGGAATCAATTTGAAATTTAATATCATTATTATGTAGAATACTGTTATCATTTTTCTTCAATTTTGTTGTTCTTCTATTCCCTCTTTGGAAAGTTGGGGGAGATGTTGCAATCATTCCACTGCCAATATTGTAAGTAGGGGATCTTGGCATATTATTATTTATATTACTAATATTACCCGATAATCTTCTAGAGGATAAAGGTGGGGATAAATATGGTTGCTGTTGTTGTTGGTCTCTTTTGTTTGCAGATAATACGGGACTCTTTAAGAAATTGCCACCTGCAGTAGGTGTTTGTAATTGTGAAGGGGGAGACATGGAATGATTTGAAGCTGAAGAGTTTAACAATTCAGATGGTGTTAATAGAGGTGAAGAGACTGAACCACTTAAGAAAGAAGGTCTACGATTTGAAATTGCTGGATTGATATGTTCATCAGAAACCATATCAACATAGGAATAAAATTTCAATACTTTTCCTGGCTCACCAGTTGCTGAGAATCTAGGGGATGTTTGTGTAGATGTTGTATTTGATCTTGAAGAACGACGACTGCTACTACTACGACACATTGAAAAATATGTGTTATTAGCATTTTTATTATGCTTATTATTTGAAGAAGAGTTATTGTGTCCATCAATATCACTCTGGTCCGTATCTGATTCAGATCCACTATCATCATCCTGATCATCTTCCATGTCACTTTGACCAGTGGCAGTTGCAGTTGTTGTAGACGTGCCATTCATTATATCTCTTTTGTTTAATGTATTATTAATTGAAGAACTTCTAGAGAGACCCAATGCCATATTTAAACCAACGATCGATGAGTTTCTTGAATGGATCACATTAACATTATCAATTTGAGTATTTTGGTCCGCGATTAAAGAGCATGAAGCATCTAAAGCAGGAGCAACTAAATTTTCAATAGTCCTTCTTCTATGATGATGGTGATGGTTTGCATTTCTTGT
This sequence comes from Maudiozyma turicensis, assembly GCA_003708545.1. Lineage (NCBI taxonomy): Eukaryota > Fungi > Ascomycota > Saccharomycetes > Saccharomycetales > Saccharomycetaceae > Maudiozyma > Maudiozyma turicensis. Next base: position 110,665 of record PPOO01000949.1, read on the forward strand.
ATTGTTATTGTTACTTGAATTTGAGGCTGTTGCACTTACCGGTAACATCATTGGAGTCATTAAATTTGAAGTTATAGAATTCACTGAACCACCAGTTAGTTGTCTTTGTAATAAAACGTTTGAATTTGATCTTTGTTTGGTTAGCATTGTTAAATTGGTCATTGAACCCAAAGTATTAGCTGATGAAGAAGGTAATGTAGTTAAATCCTCAACACTTCTTTCAAATATTAAAGAATGTTCGCTTATTGTTGGGGAAGGTGGAACAGGTGGGAACATAGTATTGCTATTAGTTCTTGAAATATTACTACTTTTCCTTCTGATACGAACCATATTTGGATTGGAGTTTGAATTTGAATTTGAAATTAGAGAAGGTCTTCTTCCCTCTTTATTTTCAGAAATGTGTAAATTTGCTAGTTCAGTTTCCATCTTAAAATAAACAAAGTAAACGTAAGTGTATTTTTAATTAATGATAATAAAAAGTAGGAAACCTAAAACCAGATAACAAAAATTCTATATTTATATATAATAATTATAATGAATGGGGTCCTTAATATTATTTTTTTGTTGAGAAAAGAAATAGGTCACTATTGGTAGGAATTTGGATATTAAAATGTATTATCGATTATACTATAATAATAGTAATGATGATGATTAGAGGGAATTATTATGTTATTTCTCGTAAAAGAATAAAATATAAGTCGAAAAGGCAAAAATTGATTAAATCAAATTTAGAGAGGACAAAGGTTAAATGAAAATATGATAAACACCTATCTACTGTCACCTAATTTTTATTATATTCAAAAATGAAGAATAAATATAAATGTGATATATGTTAAAATAAAATAAAATCAAAATGAAAAGAACAAAAAACCCAGTAGATAATTATTTAAAATATCGCTTCAATAATAACGTCAAAAACAATAGAATAAAGTTGAAAAATAAAACTATTCCGATATTTTCTGGTCAAAAATGTTTAGCAATAAGTGTATTGTTGCTATTGTCTATTTTTTCGCTGATGAGTATAATTATGTTTGAAAAATACAATAGCTGTCAAAGTCTTAAGTGGTGATATTTATAGTATCTTGTTTTTTTTTAAAAGACAATATCTAATATATGTGTATATATATATAAATAAACAGATATAAAACAGGATCTTTCTTGTATTCAAAGAGTCCTTTATTTTGCTCTTTTTTGCAAATATAAGATGAAGACAAGATTACATAGTGAGAGAAAAGGGACCTACCCCTTCCATCGATATTGAATTAGTAACCAAGAATAAGAAGATTATCGTTGTTTTGAAAACATCTGAGCTGCGCTTTGAAGAGATATGGAGGGATGCTACCAGTGGAAGGACTCACTGTCCGGGAACATTAGGCAGGCCGGTAGACACGTAGACAGGCAGACTGAAATGTTCTTACCTTGTCAGATTTGAACTTGGACGATAGACACTGATCGTACGAAAGAGAATATATTACATATATAAGCCATCATTCTGCTATTACGTATCTATAGCTGTGGGCGGAACTTATTCATTCCCATTTACTTGTTTCTCTCTCTCTCTCTCTCTCTTTCTTGATATCTGCCAGTGCCTTGCCAAACCAAACTGTCTCGAGCTTAGGTCATTTTTGGTTCGATTGATTCTCTTATAAGAATTCTCTTGCCTGCCTGATCTTCTTATTCTCTGTTTGACAGAATACAAAAGAAAAAATTTTGAAATTGGGTTGCTGCTGCCGTTTTCTCCCTGTCTTCGAGGGAACGTGGATATTTGTGTCCTCGAGAAAAAGCACTGTAGGAAATGGTTCGTGGTGGTTGTGCGATTGTTTGTATGTGCAGACAATGACCCTGCGGGAATTTGACAGCTCTGTGGAAATAATATTGATGATTGGCCCACACAGTGCCGTACACAGTTTGCGTGGCGCGGACTTGAACTTGTACGCTATGTATGTGAGCTGAGATAGTTAACTCCTGTTGTCCGCCCTCTTCTCTGCACCCTGCTTTGCACTCTATATCCGTATGTAAGAAAGAAAGAAAAAAAGGTGCGCGTACGGTTGTTTGTTCGTTTCTTTTTTGCAGCTGGCCTTTGCCTACGCCCTTTCTCTGACTATTTCAAAGATGAGAGGAAATTCGCTCACCTATATTTCTTTGTTTCCTGACAAATGGTCCGGGAAAATCGCGTGGATATCTTTCTTTTTCTGTATTATGTATGTATGTATGACTTTTTATCTCCAACGGTTTGCCAATCGTCTAAATTTTGGAAGATCAGAAATATTAAGATATATTTTGACCCTGTGCTATTTTTATTTGCTTGTTTGTTTGTTTTTTGGCGTTATTACAGATAATATTTACGCGTTTGCTCTATTATTTTATGGAGTTTTCATTCTTGTCCTAGATTTTAGACCCCGAATATCCTTCTAATGGTCAGTTCATTAGTCCTTTAT